>PVIA01003305.1:0-173450 GCA_004024845.1 Tonatia bakeri
CTATCCAACATAAAAGCAATAGGTGTCTGCAATCAGAGGGAAACCACCCTGGTCTGGGACAAGTTAACCGGAGAGCCCCTCTACAATGCTGTGGCGTGGCTTGATCTGAGAGCCCAGGCTACCGTTGAGAAACTTAGTAAACAAATTCCAGGAAATAACAACTTTGTAAAGTCCAAGACAGGCCTTCCACTTAGCACTTACTTCAGTGCAGTGAAACTTCGTTGGATTCTTGACAATGTGCAAGCAGTTCAAAAGGCTGTGGAAGAAGGTAGAGGACTTTTCGGTACTATTGATTCATGGCTCATCTGGAATTTGACAGGAGGAGTTAATGGAGGTATCCATTGTACAGATGTAACAAATGCAAGTAGGACGATGCTTTTCAACATTCATTCTTTGGAATGGGATAAAGAGCTCTGTGACTTTTTTGAAATTCCAATGAACATTCTTCCAAAGGTCTGCAGTTCTTCTGAGGTCTATGGCAAAATGAAAGTTGGGGCCTTAGAAGGTATACCAATATCTGGTTGTTTGGGGGACCAGTCTGCTGCATTAGTGGGACAAATGTGCTTTCAGGAAGGACAAGCCAAAAACACCTATGGAACAGGTTGTTTCTTACTGTGTAATACCGGTCGTAAGTGTGTGTTTTCAGATCATGGTCTTCTGACCACAGTGGCTTACAAATTAGGCAGAGATAAACCTGTGTGCTATGCACTGGAAGGTTCTGTTGCTATAGCTGGTGCTGTTATTCGCTGGCTAAGAGATAATCTTGGAATTATAGAGACCGTAGAAGAAATCGAAACACTTGCTAAAGAAGCAGGTACTTCTTACGGCTGCTATTTCATCCCAGCCTTTTCAGGGTTATATGCACCTTACTGGGATCCCAGTGCACGAGGGATCATCTGTGGGCTCACTCAGTTCACCAATAAAAGTCATATTGCTTTCGCTGCATTGGAAGCTGTTTGTTTTCAAACCCGAGAGATTTTAGATGCCATGAACCGTGACTGTGGAATTCCACTCACTCATTTGCAGGTAGATGGAAAAATGACCAACAACAAAATTCTTATGCAACTACAAGCAGATATTCTGCATATCCCTGTCATAAAGCCCACTATGCCTGAAACAACTGCCCTGGGAGTCGCCATGGCAGCGGGAGCTGCAGAAGGGGTGGCTGTTTGGAGTCTTAAACAGGAGGATTTGTCAGCTGTTGTGATGGAGCGGATTGAGCCACGGGTCAAAGCCATAGAAAGTGAAAATCGTTATTCCACATGGAAGAAAGCTACGATGAAGTCAATGGGCTGGGTTACAACTCAGTCTCCTGAAAGTGAAGATTCTGCTGCCTTCTCTAGCCTGCCCTTGGGATTTTTTTTAGTGAGTAGCATGATAATATTAATTGGAGCAAGATACATCTCGGGTATACCGCAATAACATCAAGCATGAGCTTTTTACATAATGAAAGAACTCTGTCTTTTAATGCCATGACAACATCATAGACTCTGCATTTCTTTATAAACCACTTGCTGCATGACTTCAGAGACCCCTACAAGTAGATCTGTGGTTTGAAGTAAATAAATTACAGCAAAATCACTGTAGAAACATTTGGTGTGGTTTTTAACATTGAAAGTTAAGGTTGGGTCAGCTACTTTAGGGGTTAATCTTAACCATCCATTGTCACAAAATTCTGCTCCAAGCTGTCTAGAATGTAGAATACTCAGTCTTCCTGAATATGTGGAATCTTTCATCAACATTTTCCAGCACTATGGGGAAGGATTTGGTTCTTTGTGCCACACGCACTTAAGAGGTGTAAGTAAGCTCCAACACTGAGGGACTTGTGACTGCTGTCCACAGAGCCCGAAGGTCCTACTTTGTACACATTAGGGAGGCCACGATATCTTCACTGAATGTTTAGTGGAAACACGAATTCTTACAGTAAACATTTAGTATTTCATAGCTTGGATAGTTTCTTGGAAAATATTTGCAAAATTAAAATTCTTAAGGTACTTTACATGGTCTCCCTAATTGCACTCATTTGCTGTGTAGATACAATAGGGAGAAGAACATTTTTTCCTGTTTTTTTTTATGTTTCCATTTTTTTGTCCTTTGCCTGGTATGTATAACAAATATACTTGTACATATCATATAAAGTAGCCTATTTATAAAATAAGCTTATACAAAGGGTAGTTTTAAGTGGACTATAATAGACATAAATATTTTAGTATAAACATTTGTATATATAGTAGGGCAATGTGTATGCATATTACTTACCAGGAGAAACTTTTTCTCAAATAGGCAATATTTAAAATTTAAGTCTTATGTTGTTATTTTAAAAAGTGTATCTAATTTCCACTATGTTTCTTACATTTTATCTTTTTATTTAATTAACTTAGGTGAGTGTATGCTGAAAAAATGCAGAATATCACAGTAAACATTATTTTCAAGTAGAAAAAAGAATTAACTATTCAAATAAAAATAACCTAGTATGCAGTTTAAGTGTAAATAAATAAAAACAAACATAGCAAGAAAGTTGAAAGTGGATAAATGGAAGTGCAATAATGTAAAGTTCATACACTATATGAGAAGTGCTATAAAACAATTTGAAGTTACAGTGATAATTAAAAATGTGTCCTCTAAATTCTAAAATAAAAAAGCAAAATATAAAAAGCAAATTAAACACATAAGCTAGAACCATAAAAATATGCAGTTGATCTAAAATAAGTCTGACAAAAGATGAAAAAGGAAAAGGAAGAGAGCAACATAATAAACAGCAGGGAAATATATTTAAACCTAACCATATAAATAAGCACCTTAACTATATTATTTAATTGCCTCAATTAAAACAAATACCATATGATCTCACCTTTAATTGGAACATAACAAAAGAAAAAAGCAAACAAAGTATAACCAGAGTCACTGAAATTAAGAACAATCTAACAATAGCCAGAGGAGAGGGGGGAGGGGACAATGGGGAGAAGCGTTTTCAGGAACTACTATAAGGGACACATGGACAAAACCAAGGGGAGGGCTGGAAGCAAGGGAGGGAGGTGGGTTGGGAGGGGTGGGGTGGGGGCAGGAAGAAAATACAGACAACTATAATTGAACAACAATAAATTAATTTAAATTTTAAAAAAAGCAAGATTGTCATATCAGATAAAAAAAGAAGACTCAAATATATACTACAGCCAAGGAACACATTTCAGATATAGAGAAAAAAATAAGTAAAAAGAAACAATATATAACATGCTAATAAGAGAAAGTAGAAGTGACTATATTAATATCAGAAAGTAAATTTCAGAGCAAAAAATATTATCAGTGATTAACAAGGTCATTTTGTAATAATAAAGGGATCAATTCATCTAAGGGACATAACAATCCTAAATATTTATGTACCTAAAACAGAGCTTCAAAATACATGAAGCAAAATTTGAGAGAACTTAAAGAAAAAATAGATAAATCTGTAATAAGAGAGATTTCAAAATCTCTTCCTCAACATCTAGTAGAACAAGTAGACAAATTTAATAAAATATAGAAGATTTGAATAATACTCTAAAATAACTTACTGTATTTTGCTGTGTTTAATGTGCTCCAATGTATAATGAGTACCCACGTTTTTGTGTATGTTATACATATTATTATACACATTATTATACCCATGGTATGTATTTATTATACCTATGTATAATGCACATCCTTACTTTTCCCTCAAAAATTTGGGGAAAAAGGGTGCATTACACACAGGAAAATATGGTAATTGACATTCATAGAACATACCACCCAACAATAAAATGCATTATTTTCAAGTGCATATGAAACATTTACCAAATAATTACTATAATGGCCTCATTCAGGCCATTAACAAGCCTCAATAAATTTAAAAGATTTCATACAAAATATATTTTCTGATCACAGTTTAATTATACATCACTAAAGATTTCTGGAAAATCTCCAAATATTTATAAACTAAGTAAACTTTTAAATAATCCAGGTGTTAAAGAGATAAAGAAGGAAAACAGAAAGTATTTGGAATACATTGAAAATTAAAACACAACATATGAAAATGTATGAGAATTACTAAAGCTGTACATTGCAAAAGATTCATAGGACTAAAGGCCTATATTTTAAGAGAAAAAATGTTTCAAATCAGGAAACTTGAAATAAATTAAATACAAAGTGGGTGGAAGAAAAGAAATAAAAATGGGATTAAAAAATGAAAATAAATATTCTAGGTATTTACCCAAGAGAAATGAAAACATGTCTTCACAAAGATTTGTTTATAGCACTTTACTTTGTTATAGCCAAAAACTGGACACATCACAAATGCCCACCAGTAGGTGAATGGATAAACAAACTGTGGTATATTCATGGTATATCCCATGGAAGACTACTCAGCAACTATCAATGTACACTACAATACAGATGGATTTCCAAATGAGCCAAGTGAAATAAGCCAGACTATATATGTAGTGTTTGATGCCATTCATATACAATTCTAGAAAATGCAAACTATTGTATAATGACAGGAAGCAGATCAGTGGCTGCCTGGGAACTGGGGTGGCGGGGGCACGGGGTCAAGGAGTGGGCAGGAAGGGGTAGGGAGGCATGATGACAAAAGGGCACAAAGAAAATTTGGGGTGTGATGAATACATTCATTATATTAATTATGGTGTAGTTGCAAGGGTGAATATGTATGTCAAAATTAATCAAATTGAATGCCTTAAAAATGTGCAGTTTATTATAAAGTCAATTATACTTCAATAAAACTCTTTTAAAAAAACAAAAAAAATTATCTTCAAACTCTGAAGAAATATGACTAAAGTTTGCTTGAGTAGGTTAATCCTTGCTTTTCTTTTATGCATAGTGATGTTTCCTCACTGGTTCTACCGTCTGCTAGAGTATGTCCGTTCCTATCTCTAGAAGGTCTGTGAGCTTTATTTGAAGTCATTTGTATGATTAGGCAGGAGAAATAAATGGTAATGTCTAGTATCATTTAAAACAAATTAATTTCCCATTTCATTTGTTTGGCCATAATTCTCAGCCTGGGACCTGCTGCAAATGACCTTAGGAAGAGTAACAAACAAAGACACCCTAAGAAAATCAGCCTAAAATTCCTCGAACTCACTATCTCATTCTCACACCTTCAATATTATATTCCTGTGATTATCAGCTTTACTTTTTTTTCATATCTTTGCTTTTAAGTCTCATTTTCATAATTTAAATGATATGATATTGGTAAATTACAGAACTTTGCCCCAAGGCTACCAAAGAAGCTTCTGTATATTCTATTATAAAATTAGCTAATTAATAATTTCTCTATATTGCCAACAAGCAGAACTACATGGTTAAATTACGATGATGGGGTCTCATTGCATGCATATTATAAAACAGCAAGTCATCGTTCACTGTCAGGCACATGTGTAAGTGAGAGAGCGTGAGCTTGAACACTAATTGGGAGAATGGAAGCATCTAATTCACATACTACTTTCCAATGATGCCGTTCGTGAATTAAAGCAAATCAGTCATATCTAGGAGGGACAGGATGAGTAAGGAAAGAGGGAGAAGAACAAAGAAAGCCATGGAAGGAAAGGAATGCTAAAGGTATCCAAAGAGAAACAAGCTGCACTATTAAATCTAATTAAAGGCATCCTGTAAGGTATCGTGCAGGGCCAGCACTGAACAGCTCCCTCTGGCTCAGCTCTAGGGGTGGGAACGGTACACATCAGACTCAGAGGGGAAGCATCGTCCCCTCCTTGCCCCATAAAGAATTCTAAATCATTATCTGTTTGTGCCTGACTTCTAGTGCTTATATTGTTTTTATGTTGATAGTCATATTCTCACAGGAAAGCTATTGTTTCACTCACTGCTAAGTCCTTGTTTTCAATGTGTAAGTATAAATGTTACACCAAACAATCCCCATTAAGGTGGAACATTATGCACCAATTCTATGACAGATATGGAAAATTTGTTCCCATGCCTTTTTAAAAATGATGTGAACTAATAAGATCCCCTAGGGTAATCTTCTAGCAAAGTCAAGAGTAAATACAATATCATCTTCGTCACCTACTTTAATGTCCCACTGAAATGACAGCTCTACAGTCTATCCTGATTGTTTCAATCAAAACAAAATGAATAAACTTAATATTTGAATATTCCCCCATAGTTTCCATCAACAACCTTTACAGCCCTATTTATTTGAGCGTGAAGAAATTGCATGTGATCCTAGTCCTCTCTGTGTTTAGCATACATTACTGTTCATTATCATATCAGCCTTCAACAAACTAGTTTATTTTATGAAAAGAAAGAAAAGAAGGACCTGACCCTCGGTGGATAAAAAATTAGAAGGTGATAAGACTGTGTTAATAATCTTATGTTAAAGTATCTATGAAATTCAGTTCTTTATAAACAATTCACAAATCTTTCTTATGTTTAGTTATTAAAGTATGTTTTTTCTAGTGTCACGAGAAATCCAAGTTTTAAAAACGTTTACAAAGACAAAAACAGTAAAGAGACATTTATTTAGTATATATCTATACTAGTATCTTTGAAGGAGAGCTAGACAAAAGCAAGACAAAAATGTTCTAGCGTTCATTAGATTCCATATATAAGTAAAATCATATGGTACCTACTTGTCTTTCTCTGACTGGCTTATTTCACTTAGCATAGAGAACAACATAAACTGGCAAACAAAATAGAAACAAACTCATAGATTCAGAGAACAGAATGACAGCGTCAGAGGGGAGGGGTGTTGGGGGACTGGGTGAAAAAGGTGGAGGGATTAAGGAGAAAACAACAACGAACTCATAGATACAGGCAACAGTGTGGTGATTAGCAGAAGGAAAGGTGGGTAGGGGAAGGTGGAAGATGTAAATGGGGATGAATGGTGTTGGAAGGAGACTTGATTTGGGGTGGCGAACACACAATATCACAAAATATAGATGACATATTATAAAATTGCACACCTGAAACCTATGTAAATTTATTAACCTAAGTCAACCTAGTAAATCCAGTAAAATTTTTTAAAATGTTCTAGTTATTGCAAACAAGGATAGCTATGATTGCCTAGCTTTTTCTCTGAACTGAAGCAGGCAACCTGTTTAACTGCACCTGGCTTTTCCCACCTTTGTATATAGCCTTCGACAAGTGACCCAAGCAGGGGTGGGTAGACACCCAGGAGCACAAAGATTTGATTAGAGCCTCTCTCTCTCTCTTTCTCTCTCTCTCATTGTAAGATAAGGTTGGTCAGTCCTCAAGTCTATTTCACTGAATAATCTGGTTACTTCCCAACTCTGTTTCAAATAGGCCATGGATATCTACCTCAGGTTCACCGTTGAAAACATTGAGAAAAAGAATAAGAAAATCACCTTCCAATCCAAAAAGGGCATAGTTTTAGAATTTCAGAGACTATTTATCTGGGGAATATTGCTTGCATAAAATTCAGTCTGGTCAGAAAACAATGTTCTGAGAGAAAACTCCAAGACCACTTCCACAACGCCAGGAGAGCCTGGAGTTGAATAGGGCTTAAAAGATCATCTATCCCCACATCTTCAAAGAAGTGAAAAATTTAAATCACTTACTAGAGGTCATAAAGATATGTTAGAAGCAAGATGAAAATCAAAGGATTTGTATTCTAATGTTTCTTTAGCTTCACCCAACTGACAGGGCTTTTCTTGAACTTTGTCTATCTCAAATAACTGTTACAACTTTTACAAGGTGAAAATAAAGCTGATCATAACTTATGAATTTCTTATGAAAGTTAGAGTTATGTCTTGGCCAACAAATATTTAGTGCACACTAATACACCCATATACATATAATTCTTATGGCCATTTAAGTCAGACACATTCTGCAAGATTCTTAACTATAACAAATTCCTTCTCTATTCTCCAGGCCTTTCTTTTTTTCATTCCTGAAAAAAAAAATGTTTATGGATGCTTTGGGGAGCCATTTCCTTAGAGATGAAAGATGCTGAAAATTTGGAGGTAAACTGACAGATGTACCATTCTTTTCTAGATACAAAGCTTGCCACTCACCTCCATAACATCGATATCTTTTGAGACTTAGCTACCTCATCTCTTCATATCAGGAAGAGAGGCAATTTTTTAAAAGAAAACTGTGTCTTCTCCTGGTTCCAATGAGCTGAGATACAAGTACAATGCTCAATTCATGGCCATCTGAAAGGATGATGAATGATGTTCAGGTTGTGTGAGGATGCTACAAAGGGCAACAAAGTGGCAAAGTAGCCCTGGTTTACAGGAAGAAACATGTCAGCTACACTGAACCAGTGCAGCAGGAGGAAGCTAATGCGACAACTGTCCATGTGGGCATGCTTCCCAGCAAGGTGGTCATCACCACACTGAAGCTAGACCAAGACCGCAAAAAGATTCTGGAATGTAAAGCCAGATCATGCCAAGTAGGAAAGGAAAAGGGCAAGTACATGAAAGAAACAATTAGGAAGATGCAGGAATAAAGTAATCTTATGTACATCTTTCATTAAAAACTGTTAAGATGAAAAAAAGAAACTGCATGGTACCGGCCTTTCCAGATTTTAAAATCTAATAGTAGCAATAATATATATATAAAAATGACCACGAAGCAAGGCAGTATTTGAAAAGTTCTAATGAGAGAATGAATAAATGAATGAGTGAGCAAATGTGCAAATGAGTAGACTGCATATGCAGTAAGTGATACAGAAGGAAAAGGACAGGAATTAAAATAGAAATATTGTAATAGCAGAAGCAGACTTCTAAGATATGAAGCAAACTTCTAGGATAAATGGAATATCAATAAAGATGGAGAGACAAAAATAAGCTTAGTTGTGAGCAACAGCATCAGAGACAAGTTCTAGAGTTTAAGTCTATCAGTTTAAACAGAGCAGGTAATGTTGGAAAGAAGTGGATAATGAAAGCTGGAGTCAGATTTTGAAGACTCCTAAATGTCAAGCTAAGAACATAGGTCTTTTCCCCTGAAATTCCCTCCCCTCTCCCCTCTGGTTCAGGAGAAAAGGGGAAGGGTTTGCAGGAACAAATATAAAGGACACATGGACATGTTTTTACAAGGGGGGGTGGAAACAGGAGGGAGGTGGGGAGGGTTGGGGGGTACAAGGCAGAAAACTGTACCTGAACAATTAAAATAAAATAAAATAAAAAAAAAATTAAGCCAAAAAAAAGAACATAGATGTTATTTTTTTCTATAAGGACGGGAAGTTCATGAAAGGTTTATATTGAGGTGAATAACAATAAAAATCCCATGTTTATGCCTCCTTGGCTGCTCCCTTTCATTATTGAGACAGAGCACAAAGTAGCAAAGCAGGGACTGCTGGCTTTAGCCTGGGTCCTGCCACATAACGTGTGCCCTTTGTTAAGTTATGTGTCCTTGCTGTACTTCAGTTTCTTCAACCCTAAAATGAAGATAAGGATAAGGGTAGTGATGATGATGGTAATGAGAGTTGTAAGGAGTAACTGGATTATTTGAGGAGTAAATGAGTTAACTCATGTAAAGTGCTTAGCTCGATTCCTAGAAGTGAGTAAACTTCATGTAAGAGTTTGATATTATTACTGTCATTATCAAAACAGAAGAAGAGTTGGTGATTCTTTGGTTTCTATAGTTTTTAAATTGAATATCAGAAGTGTCCTTAAAGGAAAGGATAGACATAGACCAGTACATGTTTAATTTTATATATATATATATATATATATATATATATATATATATATATATATATATATAATAACCATAGACTTATAAACTAAGGCCTTATTTGGAAACCTTGATGATCATTCTTTTTATCCTCTGTGTGCTTAAGAAGATATACAGAGTATAACTTAAAAGAGAAGTTAATGTAATCAGCTTGCTTTAAGACTATGGAAACATAGATTTTTAAAAGTTCTTACATTGGATTTGGCAATGATTTCTGGCATGTAACACCAGAAGCACAGGCAACAAAAGAAAAAAAACAGATTAATTGGGCTTTATCAAGGTTAAAAATTTTTGTGCATCAGAAAGCACTATCAAGAGAGTAAAAAGACAATACACAGAATGGTAGAAAATATTTGTGAATACCTGTGGGGTATGTCAGGCTGGGAGAAACATCCAGCCTAATAGGAGAGTTCAGTGGAGAGACCCACTGAGTCCTAGAATGTAAACAAACCCACCCACATGGGAATCAGCACCAGAGGGCCCAATTTGCTTGTAAATAGAGGGAAAGTGACTGAAATCTGGCAGAAAGTAAAGCAAGCACCATTTTTCCCTCTCAGACCCCTCCCCCACATATAGCCTCACAACTCAGCCATGTGGTTTGACCCGCCCTGGTGAACACCTAAGACTCCACTCCTCACTATGTAACAGGTGTGCTGAGACAAAAAAAAATGGCCCAAATGAAAGAACAGATCAAAGCTCCAGAACAAATACAACTAAGCAACAAAGAGATCGCCAACCTATCAGATGCACAGTTCAAAACAATGGTGATCAGTATGCTCACAGAATTGGTTGAATTTGGTTGCAAATTAGATGAAAAAATGAAGGCTACACTAAGTGAAAGAAAGGAAAATGTACAGGGAACCAATAGTGATGGGAAGGAAACTGGAACTCAAATCAATGGAGTGGACCAGAAGGAAGAAAAAAACATTCAACCAGAAAAGAATGAAGAAACAAGAATTTAAAAAAATGAGGAGAGGCTTAGGAACCTCCAGGACATCTCTAAACATTCCAACATCCAAATTATAGGGGTACCAGAAGGAGAAGAGGAAGAACAAGAAATTGAAAACTTGCTTGAACAAATAATAAAGGAGAACTTCCCTAATCTGGCAAAGGAAATAGACTTCCAGGAGATTCAGGAAGCTCAGAGAAACCCAAAAAAACTTGGACCCAAGGAGGAACACACCAAGGCACATAATAATTACATTACCCAAGATTAAAATGAAGGAGAGAATCCTAGAAGCAGCAAGAGAAAAGGAGACAGTTGTCTACAAAGGAGTGCCCATAGGACTGTCAACTGATTTCTCAAAAGAGACCTTATAGGCAAGAAGGGGCCGGAAAGAAGTATCCCAAGTTGTGAAAGTCAAGGACCTACATCTAAGATTGCTCCATCCAGCAAAGCTTTCATTTAGAGTGGAAGGGCAGATAAGTGCTTCTCAGATAAGGTCAAGTTAAAGAAGTTCATCATCACTAAGTCCTTATTATATGAAATGTTAAAGGGACTTATCTAAGAAAAAGAAGATAAAAAACATGTACAGTAAAATGACAGCAAACTCACAATTATTAATAACCACACCTAAAATCGACTAAGCAAACAACTAGAACAGGAACAGACCCACAGAAATGGAGATCACATGGAGGGTTAGCAACAGGGGAATTGGAGGAGGAGAGAGGGGGAAAAAGTACAAAGAATAAGTAGCATAGATGGTAGGTAGAAAATTGACAAGGGGAGGGTAAGAATAGTATGGGAAATGTAGAAGCTAAAGAACTTATGACACATGGACATAAACTAAAAGGGAGGAATGTGGGGGAGCAGGGTGGAGGGGAGTGAAGGGGGGAAATGGGGTAATTGTAATAACATAATAAAATATATTAAAAAATGAAAAAAGAAAATATTTGTGAATAACATATCTGATAAAATATTAATTTCCAGAATATATTTTAAAATTGTGTCACTCAATAACAAAAAACAAAAACACCAACCCAATTTAAAAAATGGGTTTAACAGACATTTCTCCAGAGAAGATATACAAATTGGTCAAAAGGCACATGAAAAGATGCTTGACATCACTACTCACTAGTGAAAACACTACACACACAAAAAATACCATTTCACACCCAATGGGATGGCTATTATCAAAAAGAAAAAGAAAAAAGAGGGTGAGTGTTAGCAAGGATGTGGAAAAATTTGGACTTATCCATTACTGGTAAGCATGCAAAATGGTGGAGGCAGGCACTGTGGAAAAGAGTATGACAGTTCCTAAAAAAATTAAATGTAAAATTATCATATGGTACAATAACACTACTCGTAGGTACATACCCACAAGAATTGAAAGTAGGGACTCAAGCAGATAT
Source organism: Tonatia bakeri (assembly GCA_004024845.1). Taxonomy (NCBI): domain Eukaryota; kingdom Metazoa; phylum Chordata; class Mammalia; order Chiroptera; family Phyllostomidae; genus Tonatia; species Tonatia bakeri. Next base: position 12,037 of record PVIA01003305.1, read on the forward strand.
GTATTCACCCCCGTTCATAGCAGCATCATTCACAACAGCTAAAAGGTGGAAGCAACCCAAATGTCCATCGACAGATGAATGGGTAAACAAATGTGGTAGGTACATACAACCAAAAATTGTTAAGCCCTGAAAAAGTATGAAATTCTGACACATGCTACAACATGGACAAACTATTGAAACATTATGCTAAGTAAAATAAGTTAGACACAAAAGTATAAATATTGTATGATTCTATTGTTATTAAGTGCTTAGAAGAGTCAAATTCATAGAAAAAAGGTCAGATACTGTTTTGACCAGAGGCTGGGGAAAGAGAGGAATGAAGAGTTATTGTTGCATGGTCGGAGAGTTTCAGTCTGAGATGACCCAAAAGCTCTGGAGATGAACGGTAGCAACAGTTGTTCAACAATCCGAATGTACTTCCTGCCCCAGAATCACCCTCTTAAAAAGGGTTAAAATGGTGAATTTTATGTTATGTATATTGACCACAATAAAAAACTTCAGTCCAAGTGAAACTCTCTTACCACTCCTGTATAACTTTGGCATGCCAGTTTAATTGCATTAATACGAAAGTATGGCTGATTATGAGCAATCAGATAATGAAAAAGAGAGATTGCACGGTCTATGGTAAGATTCTCATCAGAATGTCCCAAAAGAAGTCTTACGACGTAGGGTTCATCTTACTAATTCAATCATTCTGATCATATTTTCTAGGAAAACATCCTAATAATAAAGAACTTGCAATTTGTGTGCTAATAAAATATATTGCCTAAAGCTAGTTAGCTTGTTTGCCTGTAAATATGGTATATTATCCATAAAGCAATAGTTTCAAATTTCAGTATTCCTTGCATAATAAACTTGAAATAATATACATTTAAGTTTCCAAAATCTTTAGGACTCTGAAAAGAAATTTTTTTCCTCGCAGAGAGTGTTAAATCCTTCTCTCTGACATTTGTCTGTTCCCTTCCTCACATCTTCTGAAAAAATGGGCATGACCCCAAGTGTGCCTCTGAAATTGTTGCCTTGTAAAGATATCCATCTGTTCCTTTTATTGTCTTTCTAGTCATATCTGACTGGGCTTGGGATGTCCAAACACATTTCTGTTAACTGTCAACACTACGGAGCCAAGAACTCTTTGGACAAGTAAACTGCATTATAAGCTATTGCCTTGTGTGTCCTCAAAAGAATTGCCCTTGCCTGGATTCAGAACCTTTATTACTAGAGAAAATGTGAAATACTCAGCAGGAAAAAAATGTATTTTGTATTTGACCTGCTATTAAAATAAATTTTAAAGATGAATACTAGGCAACAGAAAACTAAACATTTCAAATGTCCAACGAATGTGGCATTTTAAACTTGACTTTTCCTAATGGGATGGTATTTCAGAGGCTGTTATTTTTCATGAGTGTTTTAAATAGAATTTGTAAACTATATGAAAATATGTAATTACTGTCATTCTCCTCTAGCATGTAATCATGGGCCTGCTTAAAAACAATGCAACAGAAAAATTTGTTGAGCTGGAGGGTTTTTTTGTTGGTTTGTTTTACATAAATAAACATAGACATTAATTTTATTATTTTTTATTTTTATTTTTAATTGTTGTTCGAGTACAGTTTTCTGTCTTTTACTCCCATCCCAGACCACCCCTACCCAGTGCTCCCCACCTCCCTCCGATTTCTACCTCCCCTAGTTTTTGTCCATGTGTCCTTTGTACTTGCTTCTGTGAACCCTTCTCCTTTTCCCCTGAAATTCCCTCCCCCCGCCCCTCTGGTCATTGTCAGCCTGTTCTCTATTTCAGTGTCTTTAGTTTTATTTTGCTTGTTTGTTTGTTTTGTTGCTTAGGTTCCTGTTAAAGGTGAGATCATATGGTATTTATCTTTCACTGCCTGGCTTATTTTGCTTAGCATAATACTTTCCAGTTGCATCCATGATGTTGCAAAGGGTAGGAGCTCCTTCTTTCTTTCTGCTGCATAGAATTCCATTGTGTAAATGTACCATAGTTTTTTGATTCATTCATTTACTGATGGGTATCTAGGCTGGTTCCAACACTTGGCTATTGTAAATGGTGCTGCTATGAACATTGGGGTGCATAGGTTCTTTTGGATTGGTGTTTTGGGGTTCTTAGGATATAATCCTAGCAGTGGAATTGCTGGGTCAAAAGGCAGATCCATTTTTAGTTTTCTGTGAAAATTCCATACTGTTTTCCATAGTGGTTGTACAGGTCTGCAATCCCACCAACAGTGCACTAGGGTCCCCTTGTCTCCACAACCTTTCAAACACTTGTTGTTTGTTGCCTTGTTTATTATTTTTATTTCCAGAAATTTTCTGTTCTGTCTTGAATTATAACTTGCTTCTGAGTTGCTACCTTTCAAAGTCAAAATATTATAGAAGTACATTTTTGATAAGTACTTCTACTTTCAAAAATAGGATATTCTACAGTTTTTCCCAATGAATCCAAATAACTACCTACAGGATAGAAAACTTGAAGTAATGTTACAACCTCACTGGATTCATTCACTCAATTGTCATTTACTGAGTAGCCAGTATGTACCAGGAATGTGTCAGCTTGGCAGTGGGAATACAAAGATAAATAAGTACCTTACTTTTGAAGAATATACTGCTTTGTGGTATAAACAAACAATGTAAAAATATGATAGCTGTACCCCATGCCCCCAGGCTCCATTACACTGGGGATAACACCAAAGATAAGATAATAATAAATGTGTTTTCTTGAAGGTGTCTTGTGCAATGCCATATTCCCAAGCCCTTTGTCTCTGGTCATTGTGGCATTGCTCCAACCTTCACACTGAGGTCACTGCCTTAGAGCAAAAACAATGAGGAGAACTTTAGTCACAAGACTGTCACTTGCTTTGCTCATTGTTCTTTACACAATCTTGCTTGTATCCTTTTCTCTGCACCATCTGGAACTAGAACAACCACCAGGTTTCTTTGTCTTTCTAAATGCAAAAATAACATTTTAAAATATCTATACCAGAGCCCCATCACCATAAATTCTGATTTAATTCTTTGCCCACCTCCCCTGCCAACCTTTTAAAAAAATATATGAAAGCCAGGTTTAAGAACTGCTATCCTTAGTAATTCTCCATTACAATGAGTTCCTCGATTCAACCAACTGAGCCAGAGTACAAATAACACAACATTTTGAGCTTCAAGTCAATGAAAGGACATCTGGGTCTTGCTTGACATTTTCATCGCTCACTTCTTTGTTCTGAAATTCTCAGCAGGTCAAGAAAGAGACTGGAATCTTGACCATCTTTCATGTCTACTAAAACAAAGGGCATTATCTCTAGCTTGTCACAATTTCTAAGACTAGATAGGAACATTCCATCCTGATGAGATGTAAGAGTAATTGCTCAGTTATGTGAGCAAATTCAGGTTTAGCTAAATCTGACTTTGAATTCTATCATAGACATTTGGAAATCCTAGTCAATAGAGCTCCTGAATAGGCTGAAATTTGGGCTACTTGTTCAGCATTTGTATAAAATGTTTCACACCCCTCCAGGAGTAATTAATAAGTAACATCTTAATTGTGTGTTTGTCTCTTTTGTCTACTAGAGTATAAGATTCTTTAAGGTAGGCACTCTCTTCTTCCTTTTTGTTTTCTTGTAGTAGAGTTTGGCAGGAAATAGCTTTCAACCAAAAAACAATACAAAACAAACTATCATGAGGGATGAATGAGTAAAAAAAAAAAAGAATATTTTCCTCATATTTAAATTTTTACAGTCTTTCTTTATTCTCTTTTCAATAGAAATAATATCCAGAACTCTAAAATGGCTCCAAGGAAATCCTGTTTTAATACAAAATTTTAAATAATGTTAGTATTGCCCAGCATACCAACAGTGGATCTCAAACACCATGTGGCAGTTTCATCTCCCCATGGCCCATCTCACTGCAGTCTGGAACCGTGTGTCTGTCAAAGAGTTGGCAGTATTTTCAGTCAGATATAAAGCATAGTTAAAAAGAGTCTAAGCCTACAATTCTGAAGATATTACATTTTATCCACTGTAAATACTGAGCATGTTTGGAAGAACTGTACCTTTCACTGAATAAGTTTTCTATTTATCTTTCTTGATTTAAAGCTAGAGAGTCAATAGAATTACTCAGCTATGGCCAGCTGTAAAACAGAAGAAAGTTAATGATATAATTTATTTCATCTGTACTTATTTTTGTCCGAATTTCTTTCATTCAGGATATAGCACATTTCCTTAATGACACACTTTGTGATTATACTAAAGAATCATTGTGTATCAAATGTCACATTTGGAAAAATCCATATTGCCTCACAGAGCTGGAGCCACTGAACAGTGGGACATTAGCAAGGGTCTTGCCTGCAATTTGAAATCCCACGTATAAATCCTTTCATTATATAAACTAATAAAAAATTTTCACATTCCTGAATATGTCATCACTCTCCTGAGGCAACCATGACAAGCTCCCAGAATACCAGCTGCAGTAATATGTGATGTGAACAATGAATTTGAAAAAATGGGAGAGCTCTTAAGACAACTCAAGTTTGCTCCATTGACTAGAAAATTCTAATAGTATTGTCAACTTTAAGGTTAACTAGAACAACTAACTTTGAGCAATTACACCTTAAATTTATTCTGAACTTACACTTTAGACTCTTCTCAAAACATTAGACTGAAAACAAAATTCTCTTGTAATGACTTCAATCTGAAGTTAAATATGCCTATACCAGCTAGCCAATATTTTTGTTAGGATTGTTTTATTAAAATGATAGAATAATATGTTTGTTTGGGGGGTTTTTTTAGTCTTTTTCTGTAGTTTTTTTTTAAAGCATTGCACTGGAATGCTTTAAAAAGAAAGACAGACAGAAAGACAGAAAGAAAAGAAAGAAAGACAGAAATTAGACTGGAACCACCCCTATAGATTTGTTCCTGAACATGACCCTGTTGCAGTGCTCTCCAGCTGCCTTAGTCACTGGTGTCGCTATCTGGTCTGGACACCCAGAATTCTGACCGTACTGTTTAACATCTCCCTCCCTCTCACCACTGATCTAATTGCTTCTTAGATCACCTCCATATTTCCACAAAATCCTGCCGATCTTAATTCACAAATATTTCTTAATCCATTCACATTTTTCTAGCTCTGCTACCAATACCCTGGCTGGAACTACCAGTTTCTCACCAGAAATTTTACTTTAATAGCATCCTAGCTATGGTTCTCTCATCCTTCCAGGTCTTCTCTAGATTATTCTCCGCTTTAAAACTAGACTGATTTCCACATTAAAATGCAAACTTAATGGTGCCTCTTGAATTCTTTCTCACGATTCTTAGGATAAATACCAAAACCTTCAACATGACCTCCAAGGCTAGACATTGTCTGGTCCTACTTCATCTCTCTCCTGGAGCCCCCTCATTTCTCTGTGTCCTAGACATACCACCTTCCTTTAATTTCTGGAACATAGCGTTTGTCTCTAGTGTTTATGTGTTTGAACCCATGTCTAGCACAGCACAGGGCACAGAGTAGTAAGCAGTAAATATCTTGGTGAATGTGCAAATAAATGAGTGAATGCATAACTAAATAAAGTATAATGTTTCAGGATAATGTCATACTAGGTGGATATGTATACTAGAACTCTTGCTGTCATGCAAAATATATATTTTAACTTGTTTTCTTCATAAATAAGCCACTAGTCAACACCACTGCATGATATGTAAAGTCAAGTTACAACTCAAAGCAATAGTTTCCTGATTTCCATTACGGGACAAAGTCATGTGTACTACTATTAGGAGTATGAAGACCCCTTTATTTATCAAATGCATTAATTTAAATATTCATTCATAATTTTCATCCACAAAAAATAAAGATGTAAATAATAAATTCATACATACAGAAAAACTTACATTTTGACTGAGAAAAGCACAGATGCATTTGAGAGTAAAAATAAGTTTGATAGCCATTTCTTTGAAAGAATACAGTTTTAAAATAAATGCGTGGTTTGTGCTGCTTTCTGAATTAGATTGCTGAATTGATTCTGAACTGGGAGATGCAGTGTAATCTAATCAATCTCTCCTGTGATGCTGTGGATAGAAAATTATGTGGAGGAAGGGAAATTAGGGGAAGATTAAAATCTACTATGAACTACACAATGTAATAAGGATTTAATATCTCCTAATCCTTATAACAGTCTGGAGGGTTCTCTGCTATTACATCACTTCTCCCTTATCCCCAGGGATGCCAAGAAAGAACCCTATGGGAATGTCAGAAATCACAGATAGTACTGAACCATATATACTACTTTTGTCCTATACATACATACCTGTTCATTAAGAGAAAGCACTTTACCACTTCTCTCTGGCATATCTGAATAGCCAGCATCATTACTCTGGCACTTTGGGGCCATTATGAAGCAAAGTAAGGGTACTTGAACATAAACGCTGTTATATCACAGCAGTGGATCTGATAACCAAGCGACTACTCAGTTACTGAGTGACTAACAGGCAAAGAGTGTGTACAGTCTACACACACTGGGCAAAGAAAGGGATGATTCACATCCTGGGGAAGATGGAGTGAGATGGCATGAGCTGTAATGTCAATACTCAGAACAGTGTGCAAGTTAAAACCTATGGGTTGTCTATTTCTCAAAATTTTCACTTCATATTTTCAAATCATGCTTGACCACATGTAACTGAAACTGTGGAAAAAACTTACAGATAAAGGGGATCACTATATTTCCACTTTACTCTCCAGAAACAGTACCTGGGAGGTTACACTAGTATTAGTGAGATGCCATAGTATTTGTGTGGCTCTAAGGACATCTCTTACTTCCTCGGATTAACTATAAAGCTCCCCTTATTACCTCTCTTTCTCAATAACAATCGTAGATCCTTCTTATTGTCTGAAATTATTTCCCTCTATAGATTTCCAAAGTTATTGGACTCTTGTTACTCCAACAGTTACTCTTGTTACCCCAAGTTACTCCTAACTCCAGTTGTGGAATTTGCTTCAGTGGCATCTAGATGGCCTCATTATCCCCGTATCTACTACTATTCTCTGACTGAGATGATTCATCCAAGATCAATCACTGACTTTAGACTCTTTTTCTCTTTTGAAATTTATTTTCATTTTTCTAAATACAAAATGTTAAAATTTAAACATTTATTTTTATCCAAAACATCTGCTATAAAACTACTCTTATACATCTTTGGTGACCTATCTTTTAATTATATGTTTAATATAGTCACTACAAAGACTGTATGCTAAAGGCTCAATACTGGGTTACCCACCAACTTTCCTGTTTTCTAACTTGACCTCTACATTATATTATAAATTCCAAAGAAAATCATTTCAATACTTAAGATTACAAGTAAAAAGTTTTCAAAAAGAGTAAAACATTCTGATGTCTTTAATACAGTATAAATTATTAAACTCACAGATTTTGGTTTAACATTATTAAACCCAAGACAATCACAGAAATCATTGGCTAAGTTTTAACTTCCAAATAAATAGTCCCTAATTCAAAGGAAGCTTTGTTTTTAATTAACCAATTAAAATGTAGGCTCCAGTTTTATGTTGCCAATAAGCATTGCACCACCTCTTCTTGTCATTTATGCAAGAAAAAATAGTTTATTTTCATGAAAGTTTACCCCCAAAAATAACTTTTATGTTTTTATAAAAATGATACATTTCATAATTAAAGCCAAAATATCTTCCAAATATTCTATTTTTAAGCACTAATTCTATATAGATTAACAGAAAGGTAATAAAAATAAATTTTATTTTAATAGCAAATCAGTATTAGTATAGAATATTGATTGTCAAACAAAAACAACCCCAGACTTAGAAAAGGAGAGACTTTGTTCAGAAGAAAGACTTGCAAAAGGGAAATCCTTCCAATTTCAGAAATCTTTAGGTGTCTCAAAATCAAACAGAAAACAGTGTTTTCTTTTGTAAGGTGAGGAGAGGTGTTATGGATTGAATTGTCTCCCAAAAGGATATGTTGAAGTCCTATTTCCCAGTACTTCAGAACATGACCTTATTTGAAAATAGGGTCATTACAGGGAGTTAGTTAAGAGGTATCACACTGGAGATGGGTGGGCCTTTAACTCAACCAATGAGAATGGCAGGTGAAGATGGAGCCAGACACTGGACAATGTAACTGTGAACCAAGGAATGCCAATGACTAACAACCATGACCAGAAGCCTGGAAAAGGCAAGGAAGGACTGTACCCGGAGTGCTAGAGGAAACATGGCCTTGCTAATACCTTGAAGACCTTTCTGGTTTCTAACCTCCATAACTATAAGAGAATACATCCCTGTTGTTTTAAGCCACCTAGTTTATGATGGTTTGTTAGAGCAGGCCTAAGGAACTAATACAAGGGGTGAGCAAAGATTAGCAGAAACTCTTATGAGGAATTTGGGCAAGTAAGGGGAAATAACCAGTGGGGCCTGATAGGAAAGGCACCTTGCTGTGGTTGGCTTGATCCTGGGGTAGGCTAATAAAGAGGCTCATCCTGCACCTTGGTCTTTGTACAGGCTCGGACAGAAGCAGAATTCACAGGAAGGAGAGAATCAAGACAAAGCACAGGGCAAAAAATGGGCAATTGTGAATATTGGTCAATGTGAAATTAATTATTTCAATTTATATTGAAATAATGAGAAAATAATTATGTGAAGTTGAAGAGATTAATAAAACTCAGCTATTTCTTTACAATAAAACACAATAATTTCCAAAAGATTTCTCTAAGGTGAAGACTATTATGTAAAGTTCAGGGTTCATGTGTTGTTTTGTTGTTTAACTAAAGGATTAAATTTTAAACAGTATCAGTTAACTGGATGCTAAGAGAGATGGGATTTAGCACATTTAATAGGTACAGTGCTTTTTACCTAGAATCTCAGCTCAACTGTTAGATGTATTATTAGTTTTGCATTGTCGAAATTTATGATGTGTATATAACTCGCACAATTTTTCATCAGTCCATCACAGGGCCTCTATTCCTGAAATATTTCTTTCAGTCATTTTTTGGTTGGCTGAATTTTGGTGCAAAGCCTTTAACAAATTTTTGCAATAGTAACAGACTCCTTTTTCTAAGTTTTTACATTATTGATAATAACCCTTGTCATTTAAACTTGTAGGACAATTTGGCTAAGTATAAAGTTCTTGAGTCATACTTTCTTTTCCTCAGAACTTTGTATACACTGCTTCTTTGCCTTCCAGCCCTGAATGTGGCACCGAGTGAAGTCTCAGACCCATCACACTGATTCCTCTTGTCCGTAACCTGCTTTGGAACTTCCCATCTTTCAGGCTGGCCTGATGACTTTTTACCTCATTCTCTTACGTTACCAAATTCACCCAAACACAATGTCCGGCACAAGTAATGACACTTTTTATTACAAAATCTTTTATTGCAAAATCATAATCATGTATTTCCATAACATAACAAAATCACACTCAAGCATACCATATGACATTTTAAGCAAAATGTTCTAATTAAAACTATAAATTATTACACCCATATTTATTACCCTACCAACCACACTGAAGCAGGCACTACTTCTGCTGGACCCTGCATAATTTGGTATAAAACACTAGATATCAGTTTTTCCTGGGGGCACTGAATCCTATCTTGATCTGCAAATTAAATTATTTTTTAAAAGAAATTTATTCATGGACATGGACAACAGTGTGGTGATTGCTGGGGGGAGATATAAGAGGACTACATGGTAATGAAAAAATACACAATAAAGATTAAATTAAAAAGTATTTATTTATTTTTGTTTAATCTTTTGTTCTCTTCCTTTTGGTGTACCATCCATATATTTGTTTGTTGGATTCCTATTTATGGATTGTTTTTCTATTATCAAGTGTAAACTCATTTTCATGTCCTTTTCTATTTTGTTTTTAGTGATTTCTTCAAACCTATTTGTACTTTGTGTCCTTGACTTTATTTTACTTGTGTTTATTCCAGTTTTGAGTGGTTCTGATATAGTTCATGCATAATTATGCTTTCATGTCCCAATTTTGTTGTGAATAATTTTTTCATGTTTACCCATGCTTTATGTCCCTAACTTTATTTAATTTACATTTATTCTGGTTTTGATTTTTTCAACATATTGTCAGGATTCTGTCATGCTTATTTTTGTCTTAAATTTGTATTGTAAGCTTGCCTCATAACTCTTAATCTTTTTGTTGCTTTATAATCTCTTTTGTATCAGTTTTTAGCACTCTCTCTCTCACTATATATCTATAAATGCACACACATATATGTATATCTATATGTATGTATGTACACACACAAATATATATAATCAGTCTGGGCTGCTATAAAAAATACTGCAGGTGGGATAGCTTATTAGACAGAAATTTAATTCTCTCAGTTCCAGAGGCTGCAGATCCTAGATCAGGGTGGCAGCATGGTCAGGAGAGGGCCCTATTTCTGGCTGCTGACTGTCAGTTCTTCTATGTATTTTCATGTGGCAGAAAAGGGACCAAGAGAGCTCTCTAGGGTTCCTTTTACATAAACAGCATTACCCTATTCAGAAGAGCTTTGCCCTGATAACCTAAGCACCTCCCAAAAGCCCTGCCTCCTAATACTGTCACTTCAGGCATAAGGATTAAAACATATCAATTTTGAGGGGACACATTCAGACTATAGTTTTATATATCTATTTATATCTATATTTATATCTATATATCCACAAACACATATGTACTATACGTAGTGTGTGTGTATGTGTGTGTGTGTGTATAGAGATAAATGGAGAGAGACAACTATACTTTCTTTGAAAGTATGGACAATTATTTGCCAGCCAACTGTCTGTGTCTCCTCGAATGATTACTTTTGTGATGTATGTCTAACACTTATTGAGGGCTTGCTATTTGCAGACACAATTCTAAGCACTTTATGCTAATTATCTCATTTAACATAAGTGCTTCATTTGCTTTGCATATGCAACTTTACTCTCTTTTTTTTTTTGCACATTTCTTTCTATTATTAGTCAAGTTGGAAGGAATGGGATGGGTTACTTACTGGACATTAGGAGTGTGTCTATGAGGGAATTGTAGAGTAGCTGAAATGGTCAACAGACTACTGGGCTGTTGCCCCCAAAATGTATTACTTTCATATACTGTTGGAATATTTTCCCTCAGTATTTTTACAGCCAGTTTTGCTCATAAAAGAGCACTTTATATCCATTGGAACAAGTCCCTTACTATTTCTTCTTCCTCCCTCACTCTACTGCACTTCCAGCTGTGGCAATTCACCACTTGCCTTTTTTTTCCCACAACCAAGTCAATCTTAGAACAAAAATTTCAAACCCAACTGCCTAGAAGGACCAGATATATACCAGCTTTGATAAGTTAGTCTGTACTTTACATTAAAAAGTAGTCTTTTAAATATTTTATGCTGACAACTTTCTAAATTTCTTTAGTCAAACTCCATTAAAAACAAGTTACAAAGAAAAAGATATATCCTATACATGCATACATACACACAAAATTTAAAAAATTGAAGTGTGAAGAATACAGACAATGCACTGATTTCAATGCAATAAAGACCCTACCCCAGTGCTGAAGCACGAACTATGATGCACACCAATCAAACACAGAGAAGGCTGCAGGGAGCAGGGGCAGCACATTCCAGGGAGCAAACAGCAACACATCACACTTCTCACCTCGAGCAGGACACGATTCTCCCTGCAAAATAAATGTCCCCATCCTGTCCAATTATCTAATATCTATCTATCATCTATCTATCTATCATCTATCTGCTTCTTTTTAAAATGGCCAGAGCTCTTATTGCTGGGGTTTACACAGTCACACTCACTTCTTTAGAAAAGCATATTTCCTTGTACTTCAGGTAGGGAGAATAACTGATACCATCCATTGGTCCTGCTTACCCTTGTGAAGTGTGACAAGTGTGATGAAGTATTATCTATTAGAGTAGTAGTTGTCAATGTGTGGGTCTCAGGGATATTCTCATACATCAACAGATCTAAGGTAGATCATGAGTTTTTCTGACAAATTACACAGAAATAAGCACAACCTTTCCTTTCCACTTTGGATGAGCTGTTACCAGTTCAGGGTGACAACACTGTTTGCTAATGTTGATCTGAAATCTAGATGGCACTTGCTATGATTTTGATTAACTTTTAAATGGTGTGGCATCTGGATTATTTGTCGACATATTTAATTTACTTTATAGACCATGCTTTTCAAAACAGGAGACCCATATTCATTACACCATATCTTATTATAACAAATGAAAGTTTAAAATCAGGACCTGGCTACTGTAGCTCAGCGGACTGAGCACGGGCTGCAAACCAAAGGGTCACTGGTTCGATCCCCAGTCAGGACACATGACTGGGTTACAGGCCAGGGCCCCAGTGGGGACCACATGAGAGGCAACCACACACTGATGCTTCTCTCCCTCTTTTTCTCTCTCCCTTCCCTTTCTCTAAAAATAAATAAATAAAATCTTTAAATTAAATAAATAAAGTTTAATATCAATGTAAATGTTCTATAATATTGAGGTATAGAAGGAAATGTCAAATAACCATTAAAAATCATGTTTTTGAAACATTTAATAAAATATGAGAAGTTCATGATATAATCAACATAAGAAAGAAATAGGTATATAAAATCATATTTACATTATCTAAATTTTAGAAAAATATTATACATACATAGAGTTACTCTGACAGAAATGTTAGTCTGTTCATTGTGATTAGATCTGCGTTATAAAATTATGGATAATTTCTAATTTTCTTCTTTATGTTTTCATTGAATATTCTGTTTTCTTCATTATACAAATAAAATTTTATAAAAAGTGACCTATAGAAAAAAAATTTAAAAATTGCCTTTGCTAATGAAAAGTTGCTAATGAATATCTGCCTAATGCCATAATGAAAATTGGCAATGTAAGAAGAGAAGTAAATCAATTTTCCCATTTTTTCTTCCAAGATGACTTCTGAGCCTCTCTCTAGGCTTTAATTGTGGATAACCTTAACTGACCATTTGGTCACAAAGACAGCACAGAAGAATCTACAGTCTTAGCACAAAGAAGAGATGTAACATTACTCCTCAGATCCTGACCAAAAAAATGGTAAAATGAATAAAAATGATAGTTTTATTCATTTTACCAAAATTCTTTTGATTTTATGGAAATATCAAAAGAATTAGCTTTTTAAAGTTCGTATTTTTTTCCTCTAGTACATTTTATGTTCCAGTATGTTGAACAGAATATCCTCAGAGAAACTCTTGAGTTTTCTATATCCTCCAACATTTGAGCCGTAATTTCAAGTGGTAATAATAATATCAATAATCATAATAAATATATGATGTCCAAAGCACTTCCGAAATGAAAATCATATAATGCTTTTCAGTTATTTAATGAAACACTAGAGATTCTTAAATACAATATATACAGCCTCAATTAAAACAAAGGGCATTTAATAAAGAAATAATTTAGTTCTGTTGAAAATGTGATAGAATAACAGTAAATATAGATTTTATATTATAATGAGTCTTCTAATTTAGTAAGTCTATTATTGCATTTCCAGGTTTAAATAAAGAAGAATTGCATAGGCCCAAATTTTAAGCTTCACCCATCCTCAAATTCAGTAGCAAGATAAAACTGCAGCTGAGGCAAAGGAGAGAAGTTAGCCCCCTGGTGCGTGCTGTTTATTACTGTGCCTAATATAGGTCAGAATTGGTTACAATTCCAAAAAGCTCTGTGAGAAGTATTTGATAAGTTGTCTGAAAGGAATTTTTTAAATAGGTAATTATTTTGGAAAAGCATCTAAACTAAATTTCTAGTGGATAAGACACCCTTTAGTAATCATTGTTTCATTTGTGGATGGTTTTTAAAAAGTATATTGAGCCATTTCACTGTGAAAACTCTATGCATGTATAGATTTTGTTCCTGTATGAATTCTCCAGAGAGAGCCTTGACCTTAACACATTCTGGGGTGTTTCCAAGGCTCTTGTCCTCCATCAGAAACAAAGGCAAAGTCAATCAGGGAACCTCACCCCATTCAGCATTAGGGTCTTTGTCAGCCGTCACCAACAGCAAGGTTTATGACAAATGAGGAGCCAGGCTTCCAGCTGAATTTCAGTGTAGTTATTTTTGTTTTAATGTATGTGCGAATCAATTAATCCTGTCATAGAAGGGCATCTAAACTGTGTGCCAGAGTTAATGAGTCAGCCATTATCACATCATTACACCAGCTGGCATAATGTAGCATGTGTTGTTTGTCATAATATACACTGCCATGCTTAACAACCATTAATTGTTTACACGAGCAGTCATATTTTTCTTCAAAGAAACTTCAGTGACTGGTTAATATTTTGAAGGTTTTTTAAGTGAATAGCTACTATGAGGAGAAGATATTTTCACTGAGCCCACAGTGGAAGGAACTAAAAAAGGGGAAGCCAAAAAAAGTCTTGAGGATCTCGCAAATAAAATCTCAGTGTTGCAGAATCAACTAAACCCATGCAACTAGAGACACTGAAATAAAGAACAATCTGACAGTAATCAGAAAAGAGGTGGGAGAAGGATAATAGGGGATAATGGGGGTGGGGGGCAACAAGGAACATGTATGAAGGACACACAGACAAAGCCAAAGGGTTCGAGGGTGGGAGGCAGGGCTGGTTGGAGCAAGGGGGCCTGGTGGGGGGAAAATGGAGACAACTGTACTTGAACAACAATAAAAAAAATAATGATAATAAAAAAGAAAAAAAAGACCAACTTGCATGGCTGATTCAACTATCACTAGAAACAGCCCCCTTTATGAAAGGAAAGAAGGAAAGATACTGTCTTAAGAAAAAGTTGGTGAGGTCAAATCACCTGTTAGTGTGTTGTCAAGGATTGACAAGACCTGTACCAGGATTAATGTATTGCCACCAGGACTTCCTGAAAGGAGGTATAATGATGGGTTTGTCTTTCCAAATCATTATAAAAAGCTTGCTATTGTGTTCAATTGGATAAAGAAATGCAGTATGTGCCCAATTACAGTCCAAAGTTACACTTTTCCAGCTTTCTGCACATTAGTTTTAGGCAACTTCTGCACATTTTTTTTGGCTTTCTCCAGACAAACAGATATCATAAATAAAGGTAAAGTGTCTAAAATAGGCAGAAGCAGAGATATCATGGTAAACTTTATGCACTTGAACTCAAAGCTTATGGTAACAGTGAAGATTTGGTCATAGATGAACTAAGTTACCCAAAGAGATTTCATAGATGTAGAAATATAACCAAGACATAAATGATTTCATAAGCAAGTAAGAAATTAGATTGAATGCAAATAATGAAAAAAATCCTCTAATGTATGTGAAAGTACTTTTCAAAGTGCATGCACTATAAACTACTATAATTATTGCTGAATTATATTGCAGTTTTTTTTAAATTGGTGTTATACAACAATTAAATTGACCACAAAAACTTTCTCCACATTTAAGAAGAATTATTCCTGTTTTTGAGAACTTCACTTTTCAGGCACTTTTTAAAAATATACATTCTATATTACATCAAATTTTTATTTTTATAAGTGCAAACACACCTTTGCATTTTTAATTGTTTTATTTTTGTTCAAGTACAGTTGTCTGCATTTACCCTCCACTTGCCCCCCCACCCCAGTCATCCCTACCTCCCTCCCCTAATTCCACTCCCCCACTTGGTTTTGTCCATGTGTCCTTTATAGTTGTTCCTGAAACCATTCCCACCTTCCCCCATTATCCCCTCACACCTCCCCTCTGGTTACTGTCAGATTGTTCTTAATTTCAGTGTCTCTGGTTATATTTTGCTTGCCTATTGGTTCTGTTGATTAGATTCCACTTAAAGGTAAGATCATATGGTATTTGTCTTTCAGCACCTGGCTTATTTCACTTAGCATAATGCTCTCCAGTCCCATCCATGCTTTCACAAAGGGTAGGAGCACCTTTTTTCTTTCTGCTATGTAGTATTCCACTATGTAAATGTACATAGTTTTTGATCCATTCATTTATATCCTTGCATTTTGAAGTGGTAAGGCAAGCTTTATGCTGTCCCCTGTAAGTGCTATTGTATTTAATCTTTACCTGCACAACAGAAGTGCTTAAAATGAACAACAACAACAAAAAAAGAGACCAGAATACACTTATCTATGATTTGTTTGGTTGGAAAAGTTTTTCTCAAACCCTAAGGTACATAAGAATTACCTATGATGATTATTAAAACTGTAGATTCTCAAATATTTGGTTCAGTTGGTATCAGTTTAATAAAATGAAATCCAATAATCTATACTTGAATAGCTGCCTACATGATTATAGCAGAATCATAGAAATAAAATCTCTAGGGTATAAAGGGGTGATAATAATAATGGTAGAAATAAAAAATAACTTTGAAGCAATCAATACCACAGAACCTCAAAAATATTTAGATTGCATACAAAATATATAATATCTTAAAGTATTAAAATATTTCAAAACATTTTATGCTTTTAAAATCTGTTTAATACTGGAATTGTGATGTAGTAGTATAACAAAAATATAAAAATTAAAAGTCTGCATAATTATGTAAGTCTTTTGCTTACATAATTATCTGTTGGTTAAAGGGTACTGACCAACCTAGGAAACATCATGCATCAATAATATTGCTAAAACATATAAAAATTAAAAGTATGCATAATAAGCATTTTCACAGACCCATATTTTCTCTGCAACCTCAGACTTTCCAAAAGTGAGATAGTGAATAGCATTCAAGGCAAATTTATGCTCCCAGTTTATTCTCCAAAAATGTCTCAGTGATCTAGTTAGTATGAGAGACCTTCCGGGATCCACAGGAGAAATAGCAATATGCAGGCTGAAACTAGTGAAAATGCCAGCAGCCATCTGTTTTTTACTAAAATATATATGTATAAAGCACATAAAAGAAAGAGAAAAAGCAAGAAAGAAAGAGGAGAGGGAGAGAGGCAAGAGAAGAAGGAAGGAAAGAAGGGAGGAAGAGGAGAAGAAAGGAAGGCTCTAAAAATGTATTAATGCGGTAAAAAAATACATTCATAAATAAATGACATAATTTATAATTTGTTGAGAATTATTAAACTAAGAATTCAATATTCAATGAATTCAACAAAAAGAACTATGATTTCAATGAATCTGATGCACTGGTTAGGTACATGGATTATTATTTTTTTAACTATTCTAGTAATTAACCATCTTTAATCATGGTATATTTAACTATTCACTGCAGCTCTTTTGACATTTTTCATAATCATTCCTTGCAAAGCTTTGTGAAAACATTTTCATTTAAATTCTCAGAAAATTATAATCTTTTAGAATGATAGTGAAAAGTTGGTATAAGCAAAAGCAATTTCATAGACAAGATAATTTGTTTAAATCCCTTTAAGGTGATAAAAGTGATGTATACAGTTCTGATCAATAGTCTTACTGCTTCTTTCTTATTAATATCACATTTATTAACACTCAATTCTTTACGTTGAATAAATACCTATTTTTGCTAACGGTTTACCCATTTACCCAAATAACAGGAATGTGGAAAAGAACACTGCGAGGAGAGCGCTGGAATCTGACGTGCATGGTAATCACCCATCTGTCTGTGCAGGCCACCACCAGCAGCGCGTGGCTTTTTGCCTCATGCTTTGTGACCTTTGGAATACTAACACACTGAATTCCTAACAGACTCCCATACAATTACTGTCTTAATTTTAAACTATGAATAATTCACTGTCCAAGAAATAAAGTAATCCCCCAATTTTATTTACTCTTTTTGGTGACAAAGTAGAAACAATTTATCTCTCATTCCTGATCATAAAACTTAGAGGTCAAAAATTTGCCTGTGATCACCAGTTGCCTCAAAATCACCACAGAAGTCTCTCAACGTCTGATAAATGTAGTGTCTCTAATTTCTAATTATCAAAGCAGTACAATATATCTTTTAGGCAAATAAGTTTGTTTCAGATCCATTTCCAGCTAAAGTTTCGGGGTCAAGCCTGCTAATTGCCGAACTGTGACTTCGATGACAGGGTTACTACATCTCAGTAAGGGTCAAACCGAAGTCAGCAGAAACAACAACAGTGCAGTCGGCTCAGTCTGCACGCACACCCTCCGGCTCCCAGATCCCCGCTCTCTGGGCTCCCCCGGCCCGGAGCACCCTTCATGGGACAGCCGGGGCTCTTCTTCCACCTCGTCATGTCTCTGCTCAAATATTGCCTCCTCCGTCAGGCCTTTCCTGGCCACAGTAATTAAAATTGCAAACATCTCCTACTCCCCAGCCACATTACCCACGTTTTTTCATCGTCTGATATTTTATGTATTTTTAATACATCTTGTTTGTTATTTGTCTCCACAACTGGAATGTAAGCTTCATGTAGGAAGGGACTTTTGTCTGTCTGGTGCTGTTTTCCTAGTGTCTAACAGATGCATGATTAGTATTTATTGGGAGTATAAACAAATGATTAAATAAACAGGCAGCAAACAAAATTATACTCTGATGACAAAATATGAATGTCTATGAAAGATGTATATCACAAGGGGGATTTTGTGTGATGTTAGAAAAAGCAATAATACAAAAATATTTTGGACAGACTGGTTCACGTAAGTTTTTCTAAAAAGAAAAAGGTCTGAAAGTTATAGTTAACCATAGGCATATTTGAATAAAAATTAAAGTCAGAAAGGAATTTGCATTTATTATTCATTATTCAGAATTAATCAGACCTGTGTTAGGGAGCCTTATTTTAAGTATTGAAAAGGTCTAACTACTAAATACCAATATAACCCACTTAATTAAGAGGTGTTATTAAACTTAAGCATTTATTAGTTAAAATTAGTGTGTTATTAGAATTTACTGAACGTTTAATATTCTGCTAGGATGTCTGGCTGCCACACAACACTTGGCAACATTGCAAAGCTCCTACTGTGCATGCCCATGCAGGCAGAGTTCCCGCCATTTCCATGAAGAATACTTTGATTTTACTTTTCATGCATCATCACTGTTATTCTTGCTCTTTAACTATAAATTTCTATTAACTTAGGTTTCATCATTTTCAATTTAGTATTATTTGCACAAATGGTAATGCATATTTTATAGGCTTTTTATCCTTTCAAGTTCTTTTTTCCTATAATGTTCCATTAAGAGATACATTTTAAAACTATGAACTAGTGTTATGAGCTAGTGTTCATCAAAAAACAACATTAAGAGAATAAGAGACAACCTACAGACAGGGAGAAGATATTTTTAACACATATACGCAGCAATGGACCAATATTCAGAATACATAAAGAATTTCTGTAAGTAAAATAACACAACAGAAAAATGGTCAAGAGACTTACACAAACACTACACAAAAAGGATGTCCAAAAGCCCAATAAAATGTGTTCAATGTTATTACTCATCAGGGAGATAAACATGAAATCCACAGTGGGATACCACTACACACACACTAGAATGGCTAAAATAAAAAAGGCTTTAGTATCAAGTGTTGGCCAGGATGTGGCAGATCAGAATTCTATACACTGTGGGTGAGTGTAAATTTGCATAACAACTTTGAAACACTGTTTCCATTAAAGTTGAACATAGGCATACTCAAGATTTAGCAATTTTACTCCTAGGTATATACCCAGCAAAAATAGATTCATACATATACTCACAAAAATAAACTACTAAAATGTTCATAGCCCCATTATTTCATAGCAGCACTATTTCCATTACCCCAAACACTGGAGACTGTCCAGATATCCCTCAACAATGGAATGGATTTAAAAATTATGGTATATTCACACAATACAGTTCTATAGAGCAATGAGAATGAGTGGACTATGATTGAATGCCAATGGATATAATTCTCACAAACATTATTTTAAGAGAATAAAAGTTGGACATAAAAGAGTATATTCCATATTATTACAT
Organism: Tonatia bakeri; assembly: GCA_004024845.1. Lineage (NCBI taxonomy): Eukaryota > Metazoa > Chordata > Mammalia > Chiroptera > Phyllostomidae > Tonatia > Tonatia bakeri. The sequence goes on from PVIA01003305.1 coordinate 31,920, forward strand.
GTATATAAATACACACAAAACTAATCTATGCTGTTAGAAGTCAGAATAATACTTGACTTGGGGTGGCAGCATGTAAGTTACCAAAGAGGACACAAGAAAGATCCTAGATGTGTATAATTTTCTTGGTTTTTTATTTGTTTCTGGTTACTTGTGAGTGTTGAATTTGTGAAGATTCATCAAAGTGTATACCTCTAACACATGCACTTATCTGAATTAAACTGTGCTTCAATAAAGTCCTAATATCTCAACAACCAGGGCAAAAATATACATAACCTAACTACTCCTAGTACGCTAGGAGTGACACTTCCTGGTTGTTATCTAATGTTTTTCTCACTGGAAAGTGGAGTAGGTAGGTCTCTTACTCCACCTACATGGTAAAAGAGCTACTTGTTGAGGCTACAAATAAAAAGGCTGCAGGTAACTGCAGGGCCCACGTCATGCCTGGGCATCCCACACATTCACACGGGCTTCTGTGCCCAGAAGAGCCCTGCTCTTGGTTTAGCGCTCTGCTCTCACTATCGTGAAATGCTTAATAACTTTTTGCACAAGGGCTTCACAGTACCATTCTGCACTGGGCACTGCAGTTATGCAACAGTCCTGGGTAACTCATCGACCTATTCGAAGTACCTGAGGGAGTCTCTACATTAAGAAATCAAGAATGAATGTATAAATAAATATAAGCTTATATTTCAATAAATTTTGTTTAGAATTAAGAAAGTCCTAGCAATTCAGTAAAACAGTGCCTTACATATGAACACCCAAATATGCACCAAAAAGAACTAATAAAACAACATATTACTGGGGTAAGTAATGAGGACTCTGAGATGGAAGAGAGTGACTATGAGGTGGTTACTGTAGAAGGAAAGGCAATCAGGCCAAACAATACGGCATATCCCTCCTACCTGCGCAGTTCTATGATATGTTTCCATAACTTTCCATTAATTTCTCTTTGTAGTACATTGGACAGTTTTGAAGGAAACAATTCCCTTAGGAACATGGAAAACATGGGTAAAGGGTATAAATTAGTTCAAAGGTATGAAATTGACTGAATCATCCATTTATATTCAGTTATCCTTCTAATCATCCATTCATTCTTCTTCTTATCCCCCTACTTATCCCACTGGCAACTAAAGGAATAAAAACATAAATCAGATCTAGATTCCACGTGAAAGGAGAAACTGCTCCCTACCCCACCTTCTCCCTTTCCTCCAGTCCTATTGGATGCAGGTGCTTCTTTTTCAGTGACCACTTGGCATTATTTGGGTCACCATGTCTGTGACCTAGCTTACACTTTCACACTTAAGTATGAACATTTGTTTATATACAGTTCTCTTAAGTAACAACTGTGGTTTCTGTCGCCTGACTAGACCCTGACTGACAAGATTCTACGCCTTGCCAGAAAGACCTAGAACATGCCGTGGCCAGGTTGTTCAGATAACCATGACACTCCTTTCCTCAGCTCTCCAATGGCTTTCCATCTCACTCAGCATGAAGGCTCAGGTCTTCCCAATGGACATAATGGCCTCCTTTGCTGCTCTTCGAATAGGCTAGCTCTCCTGCTGTCTCAGAAACGTTATGCTTGCTCTTCCCTCAGAATGAAATACTCTTCCCCAAGGTGTCTGTGGAGCTTCCTATCTTCCAATACCATTGCTCAAAAGTCATTCTCATTAAGACCTTCCCTGAAAACCACATTTAAAATGGAACCAATCCTTTCCAACCATAGTCTGGTGCTCTCTACCCTCTTTCTTCTTTCATTCTCTCATAGCATTTATAAACATGTCGTATACTTTATAATTTATGAATTGCCTATCTCTACTTCCCCCAACTCTACCATTTAAGTTCCATGAAGTCAGTATTTTTTAACTGTTCTGTTCTGCGCTGTTGTTCCCATTATCTAGAGAAGTGCTTGGCATACAATAGATTCTCAATGCAATCATTAATGCATCTTCATTAGGTTTCCTGAAGTAAGATTATTTTGTAATATAGTAAATCATAAACAGTGGAGCACAAATGACTTTGTATTTTCCTTAAAACAAGTCAAAGAAGTGACGTGAAGAAAAAAATCAAACATTAAAAATCTGTAGTGGAGAAAAGAGGCTGCACAGGGAGCCCCAGAGGAGCTCGGGGGCAGGGATACTAAAAACACAAAGCTGGTCAGACAGGAAGCACCTTGCAGTAAAGAACATTAAATGTGGATCAAATGATCTCAGCTCCCCTCCCTGCCCCACCTGCAACTCTACTGCTTACTATAAATATAATTCTGGGGAAATCATTTAACCCCTCTTGCCCTCTAGTTTCTGCATTTCTGAATTAAGAAAAATAATTTCCCCTCGCTTCACTCAGGGTTAATGTGAAAATCAAATCACATCATGTACATAAGATGTACAAATGTAAAGATGTACACTGATGATGGTGATGATGATGATGATGATGATGGTGATGTCACCTCTAATAGATGCGAGTAGGAGGGCCAGAAGGGCAGAACATGCCAAAGCAGTCTCTGGCAAGCCCTCTGCCTAGCAACATTGATACACAGCCGTCTTCAGCTTCAGGGCTACTGGCTCTTTACCCAGGATGCAATTAGAATGATTGGTTTTTAAATGTGTTAGGTATTTTGTGTGTACCATGCCCTTCCCATCAAGTTGAAATTCAATTGTAGTCATTTACTCTATTTAATTAATTTTATTTTGTTTTGCATATTTGGAATTAGAGGCACAGGAATGTCATATGTAAATATATGCAAAACAGCACACAAATTGGTATTGAGAGCCAAAAACCTACCTTTAAAAAAAACACAGGGATATATCATTAGAAAAATAGGTTCTTCTCACAGGTCTACTATGTCCTAGTTGTTTAGAAGACTCATAGTTTAATCTAGTTTATGGCTACCAATGATATGAATGCAAGCTTATACAATATTTAATATTGAAGAAGCTCACAAAAATAGCAACTTAGGTATATTTACCTAATTCTCCTTATGGAACAAATATTTTATAGTTTTATGAAATTAGCCATTAAGCACCTGATTGGTGTGGCTCAGTGGATTGAGCACCAGCCTGTGAACCAAAGGATTGTGAGTTTGAGTCAGTCAGGGCAGGCACATGCCTGAGGTGCAGGCCAGGTTCCCAGTAGGGGGCGTGCAAGAGGCAACCACATATTGATGTTTCTCTCCCTCTCTTTCTCCCTCCCTTCCCATCTTTCTAAAAATAAATAAACAAAATCTCTTTTAAAAAGTTAAAAAATTTTTTCAAAAGAAATTACCTGGTAAGCAGAGGACAGATAGGTGGGAAATAGAAATAAGAGGTGAAGTGGCTACTGTCTCTTACATCTAACAAAGCCACTAATGCACACATTTCTGAGAGATAAAAGAAGCAAAGCTTTTTATTTTTATAATTAAGTGAGATCTAGAGGAAGAGATATCAAATCAGTGGGTTTTCTGTTCCATTTTGAAGAAATTTTATTCCTATCATAAACCTATAGTAATGGTATAAAAGCTGTCAATCTCTGAAAATGATGAAGAATCTATACTCTTAACTTTCCTTATACAAGCTGCACTGTCATTTGGAGTATATTTTAATAAATAACCCATTCTCACAAAGCTCAAATTAAGGCTCTTGATACAGAGGACCCAAAAGTCTAGATTATAATCATAGTTGTAAAAAAAAGTACCTAAATTCTGAAAAGTCCTTTGAAGTGGCACATCTTTATTATTATTATTATTTTTGCCACACCAGATCTTTTTGTAGTAAAAGAGAGTTTTATATCTATTCTAAGGAAGACTGCATCAATATGCTTTTGAAAATTTTCAAAATTACAAAAAACTGACTTCACATAGTACTTCATAATTTCCCTCATCAAATTCTAAAGACTATATTAAAACATCTGTTTTTGAAATATCTTGCTGACAGTAGAATGCTATACCCCTAGGGAGTCTCCTAACTTTGCATAAAATTTGCATACTCATAAATAAGCTAATATGGGGGGAACAAGTATATTAAGTACAAACAATACAAGTGTTCTCCATATATCCTTTTTATAATTGATTTAGAAGAGAGAACTACAGGTTGTTTGAAAAATGATTTTCCCTCAATCACCTTTTAAATGAGACTATGAATTCTTTATAAAGATTTTGCCTTTCCAATTTTCCCTACTCTGATCTCAGAAATCCAAAGATAATTCAAGTTGCTTCAATATTCAAAAGCAAAATATACTGCCAGTGTGGCATGCAAATAATATTTAAAGTGTGACATGTACAATAGGTTCTAAACAAAATGTTACAATAACATATGCCTACACTGGACTATGAGACATATGGTTAAGGTGGATCTTACATCTTTTTCTCTTATCCTGGCACAACCTCTTTATACCCATATAATGTTGGTAAGTTACATATCCCAGTCAAGTACCAGCAAGTATATATCATGTTGTTGTTGTTTTTTATTTAGTTAACTGTGTGCTTTCAACTCTCAGTTTGAAAGGAAACTTACATTCTTTATTGTTTATTCTGGTCTCACACTAGCCTGGGAAATAATGGAGCACAAGGGGACAATTACTCCATATAGACAGCTGCCAAATCTGCTTGGTATAGAGTCAGAATTATTACATTATTAACATAAGACATTAATGCATTACTATGCTATCACAGAAGACTATTATTCTAATATAATGACTAGAAACTAGCTCCCTGATTCCCATTAATGCCCAGGTTCACGCACTAGGTCAGTGAGATTAGAATAGGCAAGGCCTTGACCAGTGAGGTCCCAGGGAAGACAGAAAAGAGGCCTCCACTCAAATTACCTTATATTCACCACTGGATAGTGTACAAAGTTACACACCAGAATTGTATCTTTCATTTAAGACTCTGCCTGTTGTTTAAATAAAAACATTTTGAGGAGGGCTTAGCACTGTAAATAAAGCTATTATCTGCCCTTTATAACTTAGTGAATGGACTCCTAACCTGAAACCCATGAACCATAGACAGGATTTAGGGAAACAATATACCTTCTTGAACTATATGAAAATCTTTGTTTAAGTGCATTTGTGTAAACATTTGGAGGAAAAGAACTCATAGATTTGACATATTCTTAAGGGAGTTCACACACACACATGCACACGCACACACACAATTAAGAACCAATGTTTTAGCGTGAAAGAAGTTTTTGAGAACTAGATTGGACAGCAGTCTGGAAAGAAAGAGTATAAGGTGCCTGGCAAGTAAGCAAGATTTAAGAAGACAAAGTTTCTAGAATTCCAGCAGGCAAAGAAGACACATCCAAAAGATGCTGAATCGATAGAAGCTTCAAAATTTTTGGCTTCAAAATTTTACTCACGCCAACCAGAAGCAACGCAAATTACCCGGGTCAACTTGCACTCCCAAACAATGGTTTTTACCTCCACTCTTTTCCTGTATCCATTTTTTAAAAACCTTTCTCCAGAATACTATAAAAGTCACTTTACCTGTAGGCTCAGCCAGAACCACAACTGGGCCCATACCAAGAACTGAGGCCTCAAGGACTGAACCCAGGGCAGTATCTATTATCTCTATTAATTTGGGTACTTTCCTTTGCTTGTAACAGAAAACCCAACAAAAGAATGGAAGTTCACATTATTGGTTGAATGAAAAGTCCATCAATAGCATCAGGTAGTATGTCCCAACTCAGCATGAAAAAATAGGTGATCAGAAACCTGCTTCTCTGTTTCTCTAGTTGTCTCCTGTATCTCCTCAGGCCCGTTTAGGACTGCTGCAACAATGCGAACGATGCCTCCTTGTTTAGATCAATCAAGAAGTGACTCAGCATAACCAGCAAAATACCTGAGATTCAGGATTGGTTAAGTTACATGTCCATCTTAGAAGCATTGCAGAGAGGGGTATAAAGTATGCTGATTAACCTAACCAATCATGGCCCTAGAGCTTGAAATGAAAATGATCTGATCCAAGTATATGGCTGAAAATATGGGGAGAATGAATAATCTGTTCAAAGGAAGTCTGTGGTATTTTTACCAAACAGGGGAGAAAAATACACTCGCTATCAAATAACAATTTTCTACCACCATATTATTCAAGAAAGAAATGAAAGGACACCTCTTAACCTAAGTGTGTTGATGCTTATAGCGAGAAAAACACCAGGTTTACAATGAAGAAACAGGGCATTAACCAAGTAATAAAGTCAAGATCTAGGAGTTGGGTGGGAGGGCGGAGCAGGTCAGGAGGGAAACAAGCACTTTTCTGGGCAATGGCTGTAGTCCACCCTGGGGCTGCTTTGATTCCTGGGCCAAAACATTTGCTGTGTGGTGGGTGAAGACGTTGAAGGTATAGACCCGGAATTTATTACCCATATCTGTCCATAAGAAACTGCTCCTACCAATACCATCGGGTTTGTCCTACATTTAACCCTTCTGTTGCGGACAGCCGGGCACTGACAGGGATGGGCAGTGAATTTAGACTCCTCTCCTTTCATTCTTTATTACCTTGTAATTCAAAGTCACTCCCCATAAGCACTCCAGGAAAGGAACACAGTGGGAGATTTGTCCAGAAGTATCTATCGAGAACTGTAGAAGCTCTGAGATTTTACTATACCTGCAGTCTAAGAAGTTAGCCCACTACAGTCTCATGAACGCTGGCAAAAGGTATGACTTCTGGGCCGAAGGGCAGTCTATTACTTAACGCAGCAATGGCCAGAGAAGGAGCGTTGGTTCTGAGCCCCAGCTCTCACAGGCCATGCGCAAAAAGCCACCTGATGCCTGCACCTATACTCGGCTGCATTACAGAGAGAAACTTTGACCCTAGAAAACCCAAATCTTTCATACTGGACAGCCCAGGTCTAGCCTCACAAATGCCGTACAAAAAAAACCACATTTCTAAGAGCCACAGAAACCATTCAAGTCCCTGAGTATTTGACAGTCACCTTAGAAACAGAAATTAGGAATTGAGTGGAAAATAAGACAGGATAGTTAGAATTACTGGAAAATGTCCGAGATCCTCTTGTTAAAATGCAACTCTTTGAAGGAATGTCATTATAACAACTATTAGCTAATGAAGGTGCTACTATGCATATTAAATAATACTGTTCTGAATTTGTTAAGCATTTTTACATCTACTGGTTTATTGTCACTATACAACCAGCCCTACATGACAGGCAAGTATGTAAATATTATGCCACTCAATAGCAGAATAAAACTGAGACAGAGAGAGGTTAATCAAGTTATTGAAATATAACCTTTGGGAGGTTACATTTGAATCATTCCATTAAATTGTAACATTAGTAATATAGCAATATAATTTCCCCCAGAATTATAAATATGTATATATATATCATTCAATCTTTAATAGATAAACATAAAATTATAAAAATATATACTAGGTAAAATGGAGTGTTGGTTATACTTGTCTGAAGTTACGGGGTTGTATTGTAATAGCACTGCTTCAGAGTAGTTCAAAATATTCAAATGATGGACCCTGGAGTTGTTACTCTGGGGGATACTTCCTGTTTGATAAAAATAACAACCAACTTGTTTAAATTCTGCATAACTTTAGAAAAAATTACTGATGCAAACATTTGTTATTTTTTGTAAAAAGCTTCAAGCTCCCCCAATTAGAAACACTTTTTTAGTTAAGTAATATACACTAATCTGTCAAATCAAAATCACTTTCTAAAAGAGAACAATTCTATTTCTATCATTTAACTATAGGATATTAACCATCTGATGAAACAAAGACTTAACAAAATGAACACGTTCAAATCATTTGACCAATATTAGCTAAAAAGAGCAGACAAAAACTCTTTGTTGGGGGAGGAGGGAGATGGTTTTTCTTTTTTACCTGAGACAAAAGCCAATCACAAAATGTTATAGTGTTTTTGAGATCTGTAACACAGTAGCAGATTGTCAAAAAGGGTTAAAGGCATGTCAGCCATGACTTCTTTCAGCTCTCAAGAGTATGGCAACATGTATTATTTGGCGTAATCATGACACAGATCTGCATGTGTACGTCTTCAATAATTCATGTTGCAGCTTGTCTCACTGTGGGGACAGATGTCAGTGAAACCAGTGACAGCCGATCATGCTGATCCCACACATAATCACGTGCGGCTGATCCCACAGTGACACTGAGCCTTGAGTATATGCCCACCAAATCTCTGGAGCTGAGAAAATAATGGGCCAGCAATTTGGGAGAAAGTATTCATTTTATAACTACATTAAAGGCACATATTTATGTGTATATATAAAAACAATCTTCCATATAATTTCTTAAGGATTTGGAAAGTTTTATAATTTGAACTAGTTAAATGTGGGAACATTCCTTACACTTGAATGTCATATTTATTAGGTCATTAAAATATACATAGAAAATCTTACTAACAAAACCAATTATTTATATCAACTATAGAAATGTATCTCTCTCTGCAGGTGATATATTGAATTACCAATCTTGATTAATTTTTCATTACTAATTCATATATAGAACAAATAAATGTCACATACTCAGAAGATTAAACAACCCAGCCCACTGAACTTTTGTTATCAAAGATTTATTTTTTTACAATGATTAGTATTTTCTTTTAACATTTGGCATTAATCAAAAAATGATCTTAACTCTAAAAGAACTATTAACATGTATCTATAAACACTAGTTAGATTATAGAACATTGGTTAGAATACAGAAGTACTCACCCTGCCCGAAAGCAGTCTAATCCTCATGCACTAACCCATAACAAGTGTTATAGCAAGGAACTAGAATGACAGAATGTAACTAGAGCTGTGCCAGCTATTGGTTCCACTAGAACAGTAGCTCAACAGACCTACCCTCTACTTGGGCATAAAGAAATACAAAGCTAGCAGTTTCCAAGCCTTTTAAAAGCCAAAATATTATATAATATTTTTAGATCCCAAGATCAGCTTTATTTCACTCATCTATTTCATAAATAACATTAAAGTGTCAAGCTCCCCTTACAACCTGCAGAATCTTTAATTAATCTCTAGAGAACACCATGTGGGTGTTTGTATGTGTGGATAAGTATGTGTATATTACATATAAAATATTCAACAGAACAAAACATCCATCCTTTTTTTTTCTTTAGTAACATAGTATGTTCTTCTACCATTTTGACCTGGCTTTAGACATACAGCACTTTTTGGAGTCATTTCTCTTAGTGATTTCATTGTTTTAGAGAGGAACTTCCTGGCTTATTCCTAACAACTCCTCTGATCTATGCTCCCCACTCCAAGATCTGCACGCTTAGAAAAAGGCATTGATTTTTCATTATTCCAGGACTAGACTGTTTTCAACATACACTCGACTCAGGGAGTATCTTCAGCACTACTATGTATAGTGTTGCCTAACAGTGGGTACCACTTTTCTTTGGAGGTGCATTTACATAAACATTTCTAATCACAGCTCCATAAAGAGACTTGGTATAATAATTCATGACTTTTAGGTAATATGTCATGTGAATCTTAACATATGGCATTGCACTCTACAATGGCAATCTTGGCTTCCAAAGGGACCTGGAAAACATCCAGCGAGATGAGAATAAGCCAAACTTGATAGAAAACCATATCGATGCTAATCCAGGTTTACACCTTTCATTCAGACTCAACTCTCTAGCAGATGGTTTGGTGTTGAAGCACTAATGTTAGCAAAATGTCAAAACTATTTTGCTAGACTCCCCAATTGTTCACACAGATCATTTTTCAAGTGCTGGATATCAAAATAGTATTAATAAATGGTAGCAGTAAGTTTTCTGATCACAAACGCAGGGTTTTACTTTCGATTTCCAAAGACAATCTGGCATTGCATGCTTGAAATATAGCCAATCAGCTCTTACAAAGGAAAATAAAATTTTAGAAGTTTCTTCTCTGATTCTTTAGCCAACGAGGGCACACTCAAGACAAAGGAATGCAGAAACATTTGGCAGAAAGCATTATTAGTGGCTGCTATATCAAATCATCCAAACAAATTTCATGAGATATAGGCTCAGAATCAAATTCTTATCCTGGGGTTCATGAACTTAAAAAAATACCATAAGGGTTTCAGAGAGTCCACAAGCCATCTGAACTTAGAGGCAAACGGGGTGCGGGTGCGCATATGCAAACTCTTCTGTGTGTGCACACACGGACACCGAACATGAAGGATGAGTGTGTGAATATGACTTTCACACTAGGACCCCGCAACGTTACGGGGAGTCAGGGGTATGTTTACAAAACAAGAGTGAATGTATTTGCTTCTAAATGAAAAAAATATTTAAGCACTACTTGATCACTTCAATTGCCTATTAGGATCTATGCTGTCTTCAATGTATTTTTTTCTTCAAATACTTAAAAAAATATTATGAGGTAGGAATTAATTATCCTGTTTTACAGATATCTAACCACAAATGTCTCAGAGACGTCTAACTGGGTTCTCCCAATGGATACTCCAGAATTAGTCTTCCTAATTCCAAATTCTGCTCTTTTTCTATTTTTAACATTTTTACTCCTTTAATAATGATTTCCACCTTAGTGTAAACGGACTATAATCCCAACAGCAAAATACAGGTAGCCAAGTCTGTGATAACATAAGAAGACATACGAATAAACCACTTTCAGAAAACGTTTGTTCTCTAAAAATGTGTTTATGCAAGTCTAAAGGATATCAATATAATTACCTTTAAGGAATGTCATTTGTATGTCACTGCTTAAAGGCTTGGACCGGACAACACAGTTCCAACGACTTAACTCTTACATAAGTAACTACTTATATATCTGCCTTACCTCCAAACCCTAATTGGCTCTTTTCACTATGCATTTTACAATTAACCATGGCTTTATTTTCAATTTAGTTCACTATCAATTTCATTGCTGAAGACTGTCCATATTTCTTTAATGTTGTGACAGAAATTCTTTGCTGAAGCTAAAAAAAAACAAACAAGAATAAAGCAAGCTAAGAGAATAACACCGTATTCCATTTTTTCCATTTAAAATATGTTACAAAACAGCTTTCAGTTTAAAAAAATTTTGACAGTGTATATTCAATTTTTCAACTAACAGATGTACGTACATAAAATTATATGATTGAAATTCAGTGTCATGGGCTTTAGTCTTTTAGTTTGGGCAAACTCAAGGCATTGCTTTATAATATAGCTCATGAAATATGCCTGTTTAATAATGAGAAAGTGGGATTTCTATGAAATAGTGACACAGAAGTGTTTATCGAATTTTAAAAAGATAGTTTATATGAATATACATTTTAATTAGTATGATTTATTTTTAAGTGAAACATAATTTTGTTTTTTAAGAAATCAATTCATAGATTAAGTGAGACATACATGGCTATTCAGCAAATGAAGAAACCAAATCATGTCTTAGAACTTTCAGTTCAGAGTTTTTTATCCTAAAATAATGTGCTTTCTAATTAAGAAATATTAGGACTATGTGCAATCATTTAATGCAAAAAAAAATGAAGACATTGAGAACTATTGATGAGGTTTGCTTCACATTCTTATCAAGCTTTTGAGAACTACAGAGACTCAGTAGACTTAATAAAGACAATAGATAAATGCTTTTAGCAAAGACAGTGCAGTAAGGAAGAGTTTTAAATTGTGAGAGTCTAGTTTGAAAGTGGTCAGCAGCATTCCTACTCAAAGTGCCGGCATGGGAATATAAATCAACTCCATAAGAAGTCACTGTTTCATTCAGCTACACTTTTTGTTGTTATTATTACGAGACATTCTCAATAAAGGAAACAATGTGTTAATTTCTATTCTGGGATAGACTTGCCAGTGCATGATGGGCTAGTAACAAATTGTTTAGATACTATCACCCGTTGGCTAGCCACATTTTACATAGCATTTGTCTAAAAAAAGATGATTTCAATGCATTATCACTGTTAAATTAGTCAAGATTTTAAAATCACTTGTGAATAACAGTGAGATTTTAAAATAGGGAACTGCTTTTTCTTTAACCCATGCTATTTTCAACTATAGGAGAGTTTTAGACAATTATATTCCTGCTAACAGAAAACTCTACAAAAATAAAATTTAGAAAATGAGCACAAAAGAAGAAAAGATCATGTGTTAGTTGCATTAACTTCAGTCATCTCCTGTAACTGACAGGCATAGGACAGTGGTGAATGTTCACTTTCTCTTTTATTGTGGATTGAACAATTCTACATCCAGGGCCACAAATCAAGGAGTGTTGGGCATTTTCCTCTTAAGAATGGTGAGCTTTAACTTGTAGTACCTGCTTTCATTAGCCTGAGCTTCCTGGCTTGTGTTATGGCAATAAAGTGAATGACATCTTTCTTACTCCATTCAGGCTGCTGTCACAGAATACCGGAGAACGAGTGGCTCAAACAACATACATTTGTTTCTCACAGTTCTGGAGGCCGAGACTCCATGTACGATAAAGGTGCCAACAAATTCAGTGTCTAGTAAGAGTCTTCTTTCTGGCTTGTGCACGGCTGCTTTCTGGAAGGGTTGATAGGGGAAGGGAGGGGCTCTGGTCTCTTATAAGGACACAAATCCCATTATGAGGATTCCATCCTCATGAATTCAACTAAACCCATTAGCTCCCAAAGGTGCCACCTCCAAATATCACATTAGGGGATGGTTTCTGAAAGGGTTTTAACATATGAGTTTTGTAGGGACACAATTAAGCCATACCAATAAAGTGAATGCTATCTAAAATATATTGGTTTTCACATAGAACCAATATATGTCTAAAATATTTTTGAGCTACAGATGGGTTATGATAACTCTACAATAAAAATGCAATCTTCTTACAAGGAATTATAAACTATCCATTGTTCTTATAACTTAGTAGGATAATTAGGTATGTGTTACCTAGGCCAAAGACTTCTCACACTCTTGCATCTTTCCGATTAACAGAAATACCAATACATCATTTCTATAATAACTAAGATCATTCAAAAAGATAGCAGTTTGAGGAATCTGGATCCCTCCTGTATAGAGCAGTAACAAGGCACCCAGAAGCAGACCCCCTGGATCAGAGCTTCATCATCCAGGCACCAGCTCTGACTGGGTAATCTTAGGCAAGCTTCTTTGCCTAAACTGCATAGGTCTTTCCCTGTGCAGTTTACCAATTTATAAAACAGGCATAATTACAGGATTTATCTCCAGAATAAGGATTATTTGAGATAACCAAGTAAAGAGTTTACTTAGCACAGCAACAGATGCTACTATTGCTATTTAAATATGGTGATTCCACTTACCCCAAGGGCTTTGGTTGTACAAATGTGTCAAGGTTAACAGATTCCAGTGTCCTAAGGGGTAGCAGGCATTATTATTTTTAAGGATATGTTGACCTTAGGGAAATGTGTTTTCCTTACAGACCCAACATGACTACTGTCATTACACATATAATATTTTTAAAGAAAAAAAAAATTCACCTTTAGCTTCTGGACCTTCTGTTCAACACAAGGCTCTATCAGAAACAATGGTTTTGTTACAAGACATTTCATTCCAGGAAAGGTGGTTTTGAATATTCAGTAGGGCTCCAGGCTAGTGATTTGGTGGTTAGGTTCCTTGTCTTCCAGGAAGCCCTTGACAAAGGTCACAAACAATTTGCTGGCTCCTCTTATTAAAATGAAGATGGAAAACATTGATGATAACTCTGCCCAGCAGCTAACTTCATCATCTGTAGCAGTTTCAACATATGCTTGTGAGATAATGAAAAATATAGCATTAAATACTGTGGCAGATTGAATCTTGTTTCAGAGTAAATATAGTAAGTCATTTTTTTCCCCTCTTCATTTCCTCAGAACCTGTTTAGCATTAGACTGTTAATATCTTTACTGATACATGACAAAACCATTGCATAATATACTGTACTTCAGACCAACCTCCACATAAAAGTGAGCAACAGAAGACTATGAACATTAATCAGGCATTGAAAATAATGAAGTGCTTCGAGCCAACCCTCTTCAGAAGCCTTCCACTCTTACAGTTTTGCAGGAACAAACAGTTTTATAAATCTGACATGCTTTTCTGGTCCCATTTACTAATATGAAAATATCATTCTTTATGAATTACAGTCAATATTAAAAATTTTAACATATTTTGTAGGTAACAGTAAAAATATTCTATGTACTTCTAATGAAATAATCTTTTTTAAAAAGCAAGTTTTGAATCTAAAAAAACAAGTTTGTCAATATTGAAAATGAAGGAAGGATTATATATACTTTAATCTCCAAGGACTAGGAAAAAACTGATTAGTGTTTTGTGACGGTAAATTGTTGCCTGGGGAAATTATAGATTCAATCCCTGTCTCTGCTTGTTGGGTCTGGTCGGTGACAGGCAGCAAGAACACCAGCTTTAAAACTGAAAGTATTTACTCGTTTTATTAAGATAAAACTGAATTAGGAGCATTTTACTGATATTATCTGAAAGGACAAAGCCAGCCCCATTTGCTATTGTGGCACCACTTTCTGAGCAGGCCTGTGACCTTGTAAAACGAGACTGCCATTTTACTCTTCTGAGCTTAGTTCCCAGGACTGGAAATCACTGGAAGGCAAGAACAGAGCTAACCATTCCCTGCAGCAGCAGGCAGAAGACAACACTGGAACAGATTCATGTGTTACAATGCTCCAACAGCCCAGGGGCCACACAATAGCAACCCCTCCTCCCTTTTGTAATCCAACTGTAATCCAGTAAAACTCAAAGCCCCCACCCCTCCATGCTGGTGTATCTCTCCACACTTTTCCCCTCTCCTTTTTTGGAGAGTAAATATAAACTTTGTTCTCTACACTTTCTTCTCTTTGTGAATTCTTTCACAGCCTGCATCACTGACCAGGTTAATATTATCCTTGGGTGGTAACTAGTAAAGTATGGGGCCATAGTACAGGAGCCTGCAACCAGGGAGCTGCTTATGTGTTCATGCTATTCCAAAAGAACCACCCAGTGGACTAGCCGAAGTGGACGTGCTGTTTATTATTCTTATTACAGGAGAGTGCACCCACAGCAGTGGGGCAGTGGGGCAGTGGGGCTGTGGGAGAGAGACCACACCTCCTCCAGCTTGAGGCTCATTACAGGGGGTCCCAGACAAAGGAGGCACATGTCCTACCCATGACTCTAAACTACATTACCTCAGTGTGCACATGCAGAGAGAAAGGTCAAGGAGCAGTCACAGGACCAGAAGCTGCTTCCAAAAGAAGATAAGGGGGAGTTACAATCTATTCTCCAAACAATACACATTCCCTCCAGCCAGAGACCCCCTGACCAGCCCTCCTCTCAGATGGTGGAAGGGGCCATATCTTGAGCTACATGACAGGGTCTTTCCTGCTTTATGTCACAGGTAAGTTTCAGACCCCATTTCCCTGTCTCGCCATGTCCCTCATTTCCTGATGCTGAACATGCTGGCTCTCTTTAGATGTTTTTATCAGACATCAGTCTAAGTTCCTCACTCTGAGCTGTCCCCCTGTGTTGTAGCCAACATATTGTCCTTTCAGAAGTAATATCAGGAAAACATCTTCCCTCTGTTGGCTCTGGTTTACAGAGTAATAAATGGCTCAGCTACAGGCATTGTTTCAGGATCTAGTTAAACAAGGAATTATAGATGCTGTAGAATTTTTTTATGCCTAATGATACAAGCAACTACATGGAGCATATACATTCATTTTCTATTCTTTGACAAAGACTACAAAGAACCTGAACTTGCAACAAGCATGGGATGTGGTTGAGTGTTTTTAGAAGTAAAAACAGTAACAATTAACCAAGTGACTTCATGAATTGTGGCCTAAAATTTAATGTTCCCTTATATATAATATCGCTTCTCGGCCTTTAGGCTAAGATCAAGTATAATGTTCTCTTATACTAAACTTGAAATCTATCATATGGATATACTAGCCTGAAACAACTTGGATTATGCCATATAGACTTTCTTAAGGGAGCAGTGTCCATATGTTTATTTCAGGCAAATTTCTAGTTATCTTTTAATTATATATCTTTAATATAAACTAATACATAGGTAATATATATTAAAGTTTTAAAGTATAATAATAAAACAAACATCTGTGAACCTGATGGGGGACTCAAAAGTTGGAAAATTTTAGTTTAACCACTAGCTAATAAGCTTAGTAATCATTGCATGTAAAAGCTATTGTTCCAGGAACTGAAGCTATGATATACCCTGACTCCAGGAAACCATAAGCAGTTCCACCTTCTACCTCAGGATTGCAAGCAATTCAAGATGGTATGTGGCAGCAGCCCAGGACACAGCTAAAGACTGCTGCCTGGGGCAAGAATGCTGCAGCTTTTTTAATCCAATTAACCTTTCCCAGAATTCCAAACCCCTTACTTACACTTTGTTCTCCTTCTAAAAAAGGGCCATTTTAAAATGGAATTTAAGATTATCTCTTAAGGCACAAACCCACAATCTTAGACTGCCGGCCATCTGAATAAAGCACCCATAAAGATTCAATCCTGTCTCTGCTTATTGAGTCTGGTAGGTGACAGGCGGCAGGAATACCGGCTTTTCCATTTCAAACCCTTCACCCAATCTGCTGATGACAACATTATAAAGATCATTCACATCTCACTTTTTAAGCTTTACCACATGTAGTTCTAAATACTGTCTAATTGCATTTGTCCCATTGAATTGATTTTAATCATTATAAAATGACCTTATTTATCTCTGACAATGTTTTGATATTAATAAGTCATATCCTCATATTTTTCTTTATCTTCAATACTGTCTTGATTATTCTGAGCTATTTGCATTGTCATATACATTTTAAAATCATTTCCTCATGTTCCTCAAAGACCCTACTGAGATTTTTGTTAGAATTTGTTTGAAATTTTACATTAATTTGTAAAAAAAAAAAAAAAAAAGACAAGAAGCTAATCAAGGATATCTACCCAAAACAAATAGTAAAATAAGATAATCAATGGCTAAGCATCAGAAAGTAGATACAGATTATGCTTACTAGTACTTCTTAACACTGTACAAAGGATCTAGCAGCTCAGTAAGACATGAAAATGCAATACAAAATATGTAAGGAAAAAGGGGGCAAATGTTGTCATTAATAAGTGACAGACATGTCCACACAGAAAAAAAGAAAAGCTACAATCAATTACTAAAACTAATAAAATGATTTAGTGAGTTTATTGAATATAATATTAAGTACAAAGATTTTCAACAACAAAGATTTAGTAAATGTGATTCAAAAATAACAATATCAATAAAAATTAAGGAAATTAGGAATAAGTCTAATAAATGATGGATTAAGACTTTAAAAATAAAAATTATTGGGTTTAGTAAAAACATTTTGAAACAGTTCATGAAACTTAGAGTTGAAAAACACAAAAAGAACTATGATTACAAGAAAATAAACAAGAGAAACTCACGAATGTTCAGTTACAGTGTTGTTTTATTGTTTGTGTGATGGGCAGAATGCTATAATGGCCCCCCCAAATTCCTACCCTCATGTGTATACATACCCTGTATAATGCCCTCTCCTTAAGTGTGGGCAGGACTAGTGAATGTGATATCACCTCAATGATTATGTCACATTATATATGAAGCACAGGAGCTCCAAACTCAAACTGGGAGGCTGTTTACGTGTTTGTGATATTCCAGAAAACCATCCAGAGGACTAACAGATGTGGACATGCTACATATTGCATTACAGGGGAATGCACCAACAGAGGTGGGTTGGTATGAGAGAGACCGCACCCCCCCCCCCAGTCTGAGGCTCATTATAAGTGGCCCCAGACAAAGGCCACACAGGTCCAAGCTGCACAAACCTACGTGTGGCCCAGAGTTCCATTACATCAGTGTGTACGTGAGTGCAGAGGGAAAAGGTCAAGAAGCAGTCACAGGACAAGAAGCCGCTCCCAAAAGGAGATAAGAAAGGAGTTACAATCCATTCCCCAAATAGTACACATTCCTTCTGGCCAGCCCTTGTCATAGTGGTGGGAGAGTCTTGCATTGGCCCCACATTATGACAGAAAGAATTTTGCAGAATTAAGATCTCTGATTAGTTGGCTTTGAGCTAATCAAAAGGAACACCACTCTTGATGGTCCTGAACTAATCAGAGATTACTGAAAAAATATATTGAAGAGATTCAAAGCTAAAGCTATTTCTTTGCTGGCCTTGAATAAGCAAACTACCATGTTGTGTGGAATGGTTCACATGCCATGGAAATGAGGGCGGACCCTGAAGTGGCAGGTCTGCAGCTGGCAGGCAACAAGCAAGTAGAGACCTCAGTCTAACAACCTCAAAGAACTACATCCTACCAGCAGCTAAGACGAGCTTGGAAGGGAGCCCTGAACCTCAGAGGAGGCTGCAGCCCTAACCAACATCTTTATTTGGGCCTTACAAGATCCTAAACAAAGAAAACCAGTTGGGCCAGGCTGAGCCCCAACTCCTGACCCACAAACTATAAAATAACAAATTTGTGCTGTTTTAATAAGCCTCTAAGCTTTCAGTAAATTTGTCATGCAGCAGTAGAAAAAACAACAAGTTTGTATAGCAAAAAAAAAAAAGGAAAGCCCACAAAAGACAAACACACACATAAAACTGGAAATAACCCAGAAGTGTGTGAGTAGCAAATAAATTAATAAATTATTTCATATAGTCATACAGTGTTATACTAAGCCATGATGAAACTAAGTAAACAATTCTAACATGAATGGATCTTAAAAACCTGTTGTGAAAAAATACAACTCACAAGAGTATACACACGATACTCTATGTAAGTATTAAGACAGGGGAAATTAATAACATGTTGTTCAGGACATATCAATAAAAATGGTTAATATACATAAAGTCAAGACTGAGGTTACCTCTGGGGGAGGAAAACATTTGAGAAAGTTATAGAAGTGGCTTCAAAGATATTGGTGTTAGTGTATTTCTAAGGTTCAGTTATGACACATGAGGGTTTGTTATTTTTTTTAATTCTGTATATGTCATAAACACTCTGTTATAATGAAAGACACATTTCACCATTAAGAGTATATAATCCTGTAAAAAGGTAAGTTCCAAATTCTAAAAAGTTATTCTCTTGTCTTCTTAGATTAGAAATTGAGTAATGAGTTCAAGTGGAAAAAAATTAGGTATGGCTCTTCCCATGCATTTAAATACAGCACCAGCAGTCACCACGGTGGTGGTGGCCATGTCTCTACCCTAATTAGCGATGGCAGCTGAGGCAGATTAGCAATGTGACCTGGAGACTCCTGACCCAGGCGTCATCTTTCTTCTTCTGAGTTGTATGCTTTGCATGTTCAATCTGTGCTGTGTTGGGAAGTGAAGCCGAGAGAACTCAAGCGCTAATAACAGGGGAGAGAGAAAGGCACAGAAGCAGAAAACTGGGGCACAGAAAAATTTTTTAATATGCTTCCCATTTCTTGGATTAATTGAAAAGTGAATCATAAACCAGGGTTTCAATGGCAACATGACTGTGGGTGAGTGATTTATCCAGTTGAAGCACAAACTACATTCATAATATTGAGCTGTTTTACTCACGCATTCTGCATGGTGAATTGGGGGAATTAGCTTAGCAAGGATTCTGCAAAACTCTATCAAACTGGAACTCATGAGTCTTCCTGATGAAATACTAAAAGGAGATCAGTTCTCTGTTTTTAGGCTAATTTTTCAAAGCCAGTTCTACTTCTCCAAAGCTAGTTCTGAATTTGGTACTAACTATGACTAAAGCAAATTACCTGACCTAGATTTATGACAGGAACAACACTTTGCCATAAGACTTTGTGTAAACATATCCATATGTCTTGCATTTTTATCATGTGTAACAATGCAATGCTAAATCAGATTTCATAAAGCTTAATTCTCATAATCAGCTAGCAAGCATTGCTATGTATCCCTAAATTACTGGACACTTTTAACACATTCCACTTTGCAAAGTAATTCTAGCTTAGAATCATGGGAATAGGAGTAAACAGGGTGGTAGTTACAGTCTAGCTTGAAAAATACAGCAAATCATTCACTACAAAAAATTATCACTACACTGAAGAAAAAAAAGAATCCACCAATTTCCCCCTTTTAGTGAAAAAAGTCTAAGTCATGTGCTGTCAGGTTAGAGAAAATGACTTTCATTTAGTAAATTCCTGATTAATAATAAAGTGTTACATCACCGCATCATCTCTCTCCTTTAGTCCCACCAACACTCTCCAACGACGGTAAAATTCACCTGTGCTGGACTCATAGTCACAGAGTTTTAGAACTAGAAATGATTCAAGATATCATGTCGTTCAACTCAACAATATTTAGTCTGTCTGTTGAAAAAAGAAACTTTTGAAAAACACACTAGAAAAGTAAAACTGAGTTTGCCCCATAGACAATCACTGAGAAAGTTTAGAACTTACTTTTTAAACAGCTGAATTCTGGCACACACATAAAAAAAATAAAGTACTATTTTCAAAGTGTAGGATCATGCAGCATGGAGATTACAAAGGAACAACAATTATAAATGTTGGCAATCAGTCGTATGCCAGGAAACCGAAAGCAATTTATGTAGGAGTTTGGCATGCTACACTGTCTAAATATCTATGACTAATTTCTTAAGTAGTTTTATTTTTCTCACTTAATCACTCTACTTACTACTTCACAATGTGGGTGAGAGCATTTGGTTGCATCCAAGGCTCCAAAGGGATCACAGAATAAAACATGGTTTTAAAGAAGGCTGGTTCTATAACTAACAATGGAACAAATAACAAGATTTAAATGGGAAAATATGATGTAAGTCAGTTTTCTCCTCTTCTGTCCTTTCAAAAGCTAGAGACTATCGACCTCCTGCTTGAATTTTTTCTTTTTGGTCATTCCAGTACTACATTGCTTAATCTAATTATTTCAAACCCATTCATAATTTCTGCTATTCTGTACCCACTGTATTTCCTTTGCCCTGCCCCAGATTTTTATTTTCATCAAGTATATCAATTAGCATCTTCGGGGCTTCAAGGTAACTTTCATAAAAGAAATACATTTGATAATAATATTAATTCTTTGCATGAAGCTCTTATATACATTATCCTACTTCATTCTTAAAACCAAGTAGCAGGGTTGATTTATAGATTTCCATCCTCTAGAGGAGAAAAGAGAAAACCCAGAAAAGTTAAATGGCTTAAGATCATAGGTAAATAAATGATTGAATCAAGACTGGGTCAAGTTTCTTTTCACAGTTCCCAGCATAGTTTCTAAAGCTACCTCTTTTCTTCAGGTGTATCGGCTAGTCTCTGGCCATCACTCCCTGGCTATTGTCACTCTTCACTCCGCATCTATTTCTAAGCTATACCATTTATGATTTTGCATACAAATTGCTGCAGACACAGTACTAACTACCAGTGGCTTCTGATGATGCCCAAAGCCCTTGTAGTATTTGACTGTGCGATGGAACTGGGACACATGTGGAAGCAACATGGAGCTGATGGAACAGGTTTCTGGTACCTGCAAGAAGTCTATAAATTGAAAGAGGTCTTCCCTTCTGATACCTGAAAACAGTGAATGCATGACCATCTCTAAATATTTTGCCTTGTTATCACCCATTAGTGGCTGGAATATTAAGGTTCTGTAGGTCGGACTGGGAAAATATAAAACTTAAATTCACATTAAGAATAGTCAATTACTCTAATTCCTATCAGACAGGGACCAGCCAGGAAACCACTCTAGGTTAATTTAAAGGAGGAAATTTAATATAGATAATGAGTGATAAAAAAGCTGAGAAGCCAACAGGGAATGGCGAAGCAACCAAAAAATTAGTAATTGCAAGAAGCCCCTACCATTTCTAGGGCCTCAGGGAAAAAGGGAAGTCTTATTACCATAGACTAGAAGCAATACTTGGCTGCTGGGAAAACTTGAACTCAAGAGAGGCCATCTGGTAGGGAGCTAAAACCAGAGATGAAACCAGCCAGTACAGGGAGAGGCCACCCAGGGATGAGCTAGTAGGGGAGAAATACCCAGGCTTCCCCCTTCCTTCCTCTCTCACAGCAACCCCCCACCCACCTCCCACTGACATAATCTATCTGGAGGCTAGTTGGCAAGGAAACCTGAGAAACAGTTTGTGGGTGAAGGGTCAGAAATGACCATTAGTTACAACAATGGCCAACCCACTTCCCAAGACTTAAGAGAGAAATTTAGAGTTGTAATCTGGTTGTTAAATTATGTTCCATTTACTTTTCTTTTATTATAATGAAAATGATCTGCAAGTCTCTGAATAGCCTAGACATTGTAGCATTTGGTACATAATGTAGTTGGTTAGTGAAAGTAACGCTAAGTATAGAAAGTGATGTAGCATAACGTACCATCACATTTTCTCATTACTCACTTTAAGCAACAATAATGACTATCATTACACAAAAATATATACTATAATCATACAGTTTACTTGGACTGCATAATGGATTTACTTAGCCTGTCTTAATATATTTATACCTGCAATTACATTCTTATTATATAAGCATCCACTTAAGACTCGCAATGAAGCATGCTATCTACGAGTCCCTAGAAAAACAACTATTTTCATAACCCAGGCTCATATCCTCAAGAAACAAAGAGGACAGGAATTAAGAATAAAGTAAATGACACACATATAACACAGGCATGATTGAGAGGAGCATGCAAGGAAGTAGTCCATTCTTTCAGAGGGCAGGGAGTCAAGGAAGATTGCACAGAAGAGTGCGCATTTGAGCCAAGTCTCAAGAATCAAAGCAAACGCTGTCTCTCTGAAGTTTTCCCAGGCTCCTCTGCCGCAGGCACAAAGATCGTTACAATGATTACTTACCTCCCACCTTCAGGATCAGTTATGGTGCTGAATCATCTGCTCACTTCTAGAAAATGCTTGAAGATAATCCCTCACATTTCCATCTACTTGGCACTGCAAGAACCGTCACAGATATTCACAATTTAAAAAATATTACCGTCTTTTTCTGTCATTCTCCAGCCTGTTCCCTTGCTATCTTGCTTCCTACATACTGCTAAATATTTTATGACAGTGAATCTTTGTTCTATTTTGATTGCCTTTTCAACAAAACCCCAAAGCCATAAAGATCTGCAATGTACACTGACCCAAATTCCTTAAGGCTACAAGGGAAGATTTTGTTCTCCCACCTTTGGAAAGGAATTTAGACAACAGTTTGCATTCTGGAAACTGGGTTTCTGTTAGCCATACCCTTAATGGAAGATAAAATGGCAAAATTTTGCTGCCTGTGTAGACCTTTCCTGTGACAAAGACCGTAAAAAATGCATGGTGGTGCTGCAGGGTCAATACACGGCCCTTATCCCTCCCACGACTGAGGGCTAGTCACAGGGTCTCTGACCAGAGGAATGTGTACTGTTTTGGGAACAGACTGTAACTCCCTCATCTCCTTTTCGGAGTGGCTTCTTGTTCTGTGATTGCTTCTGGACCTTTTCCCTCCCCCATGTCCACACTGACGTAATGCAGCTTGGGGCTACAGGTAGGTTCCTGCAACCAGGATTCAGGCTGCCTTTGTCTGAGACCCCTTGTACTGGAGAGGGTGCAGTCTCCCAGCCACCTTCAGAGCACTCCCCTGGAATGTGAGTAGTAAGCAGCATGTCCACATAGGCTAGTTCAACCAGGTGGTTTTTTTCAGAATATCATGAACACTTAAGCAGCTCCCTGATTTGGGGCTCCTATACTACAGATGCCTATACTACAGATGCAAATAAAAAAAAGTTTCCGTTTTAATTTCTCTTGGGCTTTGCAGGTAGAGGACAATGGAAGGGGACATGAGCAAGGGTTTCTGAGGTGTGAGCAATATTCTGGTTCTTGATCTAAATCCCATTACATGGGTTTATTCAGTTTCAGAGAACATTCATCCAGCTATAACCAAATTAAAAACTTAAAACTGAAACAAAAGAATGACAGGAATGGACCAACATTGTATTTAAAACCAAAGCACAATAAACTCCACCTCCCCAAACCCTCAAGCCTTGAGCACGCAATTAAGTGAAAGCCTCATTGGCTGGTACTAGGTGGCGCACTTCCGGAAGTAGCTCTTAACACCGCCTCTTCCGCCTCGGGGCTATTCCGCCACCATGCGGTGCCATCCCGCTCAGTGGTCTGGGCACCTGAATTAAAGCCGGGAGGTAAACGGCAGCCTGTGCGCCTCTTTCTGGGTCACCACTGTCAGGCTTCAGCTCGCTACCACTGCCATTATGAATATCCGCAATGCTAAGCCAAGCGACCTGATGAATATGCAACACTGCAACCTCCTGTGCCTTCCCGAGAACTATCAGATGAAATACTATTTCTACCATGGCCTTTCCTGGCCCCAGCTCTCTTTCATTGCTGAGGACGAGGATGGGACTGTTGTGGGCTATATCCTGGCGAAAATGGAGGAAGATGGAGCAGATGTCCCCCATGGACACATCACCTCCCTGGCGGTGAAGCGTTCACACCGGCGCCTCGGCCTGGCCCAGAAGCTCGTGGACCAGGCCTCCCAGGCCATGGTGGAGAACTTCGGCGCCAAGTACGTGTCCCTGCACGTCAGGAAGAGTAACCGGGCTGCCCTGCGCTTGTATTCTGAAACCCTAAATTTTCAGGTTAGTGAGGTGGAACCCAAATACTACGCAGACGGAGAAGATGCTTATGCTATGAAGCGGGATCTCACGCAGATGGCATATGAGCTGAAACGGCTGCTGGAGTCGAAGAAGAAAGGTGGTGTGGGGCTGGGCTCCGAGGAGAACGAGGAGACCCCTGGCAGCACACTTCCTGGTTCTGAAGAGTCTGGTGAGAAGAACCCAGCCACAGACCACAGTGGCAGTGACAGCGAGGAACCCAACAAGTCGGAGAGCACCAATGTCCAGGACAGCCCAGAAGACTCAAATTCCTCCTCCTAGAACCTACTTAAGGTACTTTCTCTTCCTGCCCATATTCCTTCCTACCCTAAATCTTTGCACCCCCTACCACATTCCATCCCATCCTATCCTAGTTCAGCTGGTTTCACAGTGGAAACCACCTGATGACCTTGGGGAGGGGTGTAGACTGGGTTGGGGGAAACTACTGGAAGTTAACAGAACTCCAACTCATATGCTGAAAATAGATTGAATTCAATAAAAGAAGCAAGCGCTTATCCTGCCCTTTTAGTATGAATTGTATTTCAGGTTATGAATTGTATTTCATCATCTAGGTCCTAGTTGGTGAAAGAAATTTCTTCTTTATAGAATTATTGCTAATAAATGCAGAAATAGTGATATAATTATAAAATCGCTATGTTGTAACTTTTGATGAAATACTATGTCTAACTAATACTAAAGGGTGAAAGGTGGAACACTTTTTAGTAATGGGTTAGATAAGTCATTGATCAGATGTAACATCACTAAAAGGAGGACAAATATCATGTGCCTCCTAATGCAATAGAAAGTACACAGTAACACCTATGAAATATTTTTGACAAAAGAAAATTTGAATCCAAAGAAGGCTCTAGATGTAACTTTATTATTAAAAAAAAAAATAGAGGAACCTTTTTAACTAGACCATGACATAATCAGTTAAAGTCAGAATGAGAAATTTCTACAAAACAAACGACCTGTTTTTCTTCAACAAGTAAATGTCATTTTTTAAAAAGGGAGGAGAAATTTATTAAAACAAACTTTAGAGATATTTTGACCAAATGCAACCATATATGGACATTGTTTGGATCCCAAGCAAATTTTGAACACGGAACTGACTGTATGCTATTAAGGAAATTGTTAATAATTCTGTTAGGCCAGCTAATTTGTATTATAGTAAAAATGTCCTTATCCATTAGAGATACATACTAAAATAATTAGAGGTGAAATAATATGGTGCCTAGGATTTACTTAACTCTAGCAAAAAGGGAAAACAAAGGGTTGGCAAGATAGAAAAAATAATTGTTGAAGTTGGATGGTGGGTATTTGGGAGATTCATTATGTTCTTTATTGTTTTGAACATGTGAAAATTAACAAGCCAAAGGACAAAAACAATTATTGTACGTCCTAATATACATTAACACTAAGAAGCCACCAAAAAAGTAGTTTAAAAGACTAATTTCCATTAAGGAACTTTATGTAATAACACCTTAAGAATCTCAAGGGTCAGTGAGCTACTGTCAGTTTAGAAGCTTTAACTTGTAATTCTAGTCACCTTACCTTTACATACAAAAAAAAGGCAACAACTTTCTCATAACAAAGTCTAATCATGAGTGGCATAATTAAATGCTGTTTGATTACCCATTCACAAAATTTTTTAAAAAGATTTTTATGTATTTATTTTGAGAGAGAGGGGAAGGGAAGGAGAAAGAGAGGGAGAGAAACATCAATGTGTGGTTGCCTCTTGCATGCCCCCAACTGGGGACCTGGCCCACAACCCAGGCATGTGCCTTGACCAGGAATCGAACTGGCAACCCTTTGGGGTTCACAGGCTCACACTCAACCCACTGAGCCATACCAGTCAGGGGTCATTCACAAAAAAGTTTTATGTGTCAGACGTGAGGTTTAGAGTTTGGTATATAAGAGTTACCAGGACAAGCTAATATTTACATTGCAGCATTTAAGAAAAAATGTACTATTTTTTTATACAGTTTAATGTTGAAACTCAAATTATATAGCACACTAACCCTGTTTTATTTTCATTCACTTATAGTTCCACAGGTTATAAAGATTTAGATATAGAAAGTTCTTGGGGCTTAGAGAGAGGGTCCTCAGAGGAATCTTTGCATCTGACTTTTAACCACCTGAAGGTTTCATAATGACTGATTCATTTGGTCTAATGCACAGGTGGCAAACACAAGGCCCACAGGCTGAATCCAGCCCTCCCCCTTGTTTTATCTGTCCCAGTACCTTTTTCTCCCCGGCAGCAGCGCTGAGCTCTTGCTTAACTGTTAAGGAGTTTATACAGTCCTAAATTTTATATTCGGCCCTTTGAAGGCAACTGTGAGGCTGATGTGACCCCTGGTGGAAATGAGTTTGACACCCCTGGTATAAAGTTAAATGCAGCAGAACAGTCTAGAGGGGAAGGTAAAAATTAAAGAAAACTTATGGCTTGGAGGGAGTGTTTTCAGATTTACACCTGTCCTGAAAATCTGGAGGGCTTTGTCAAGACAATTTTGTCTAGCCCTGGCTGGTATGGCTCAGTGGATTAAGCACCAGCCTGCGAACTGAAACGTTGTGGGTTCGATTCCCTGCCAGGGCACATGGCTGCGTTGCCATCCAGGTTTCCAGTTGGGGGCAAGCAAGAGACAACCAATTGATGTTTCTCTCCCTCTCTTTCTCCCTCCCTTCTCCTCTCTTTGAAAATGAATAAATACAAATTTCTTTTAAAAAGATTTTAAAAAGGACAATTTTGTTTAAATCAACAAACCTTTCTAAAAATTAACTTTCCAATTTGTATATAGAACATTTATGTAATACTGATCTCATCTCTGTGGTCATTGGCTTCTTTAGTGTTAAACTCTAGCCAAGAAGGATTTTAAGTAGAACATTGCAATTGTAGATTACATACTCTCTTTATATAAACAAATATATAAAAGATGATTTATAGATATTATTGGATGAATTTGAGAGCACTTAATATTGGATCTGAGGGACAAAACTGCCACCCTAGTAGGGGAAGAGAGAAATAATAAGAAAATCATTGTGGCAGTTATAAATCTCAGTGTGCAAAAGTACAAACTCAGGAATAATGAAAATGATTCCTTATATCACTGTAATAGAACTTTATATCTAAGTTGAAGGAGATGTTCCCTGTACTGGGCATCGCTCTCCCTAGTTGACTTCTGCTGGGACATATTTACTGGCCTCATCTAATTTTGGGTCCTCGCTGTTCACCTCTGGGTCCTTTCCGGTCAGAGGCCTCTTCAGCTCTGAGGTGTTCCCCACCGTGTTTGGGCCATTCTGGTAGCAAGAGTACTAGTCTGCATAGACTAACTCTTCTAAAAAGTTAACTCCTAGATCTCACTAACTTAACTCAATAAAAGCGTATTTTCTCACACCACACACTCAACATAGGTCAGCAGCGTGGTGGGGATGTGGAGTGGAGAAGGAAAGAGGGACCCTCCATGAAGTCATTTAGGGATCCACCTGGAAGAGATGTTCTTCACTTGTTTTGCTCCTTAATGCCTTTTGGCAAACCAGTGATGCCTCGAGATGCCTTTTCAGAAAACTTATTTTAAAGGTCATAAAAAAAATGTGGGATTACAAAGGAAACCAATTTTATGGAACTACAATGACAAACAATTTTAAAATAATTTTGTTAAATATGTACTTTTTATTCGCATATGAAATAAATCTAGCAGTGGGTCTAGTAATTACTGTTATTTCTAAGAAAATTTGAATGTAAATGATATTTTGAGATACCTCAAACAGTAATATAATATGGAAGTGCCTGTGATTTTTATTGGTGACAAATTCAGTAAGTATTACTAATAATACTGTGTATGTGTGCATACATTATAATTAGAGGCAATGCTAAATTTCAATCAGAGGTTGGTAAAAATGCAGACCTTGTTGTTGTTGTCGTTGTTGTTTCAAATCCAAGGTCATGCTTCTCCTAAATTCTGTTAATGGATCCCAGGTTAGGAATTCCTGATTGAATGATTCTAACATTTTCTAGAGTCATGCATCCTTTACTGGCTCATATACTTTCAGCTTGCACATAAGAGAAGCGCATGCACATAGAGAGGTTCATATAGGCTTTAAAACATCAGTTCCGTTTCCCCAAGTAACTGCAGGGGGTGCTAGGAAATGCAGTTTAGCTGTGGTCTGGTGGCCACACAGTGTAGTTTCTGCCACAGTGGAAAACGTGCTCGTGGTACTCTGGATTAAGAAAATCCTGCTTCCATGCCCAGCTAGGAGCACAGCGTCATTCTGGTGCCTTCTCCCCATGACGTGGCACAGAAATCCCTGTCAAGCCGTTTGGGCTGTCTGCTTAGTCACATGACACATGCCTTGTTTTCTTGCATCAACTTGGGCATAGGAAGCTGAGATTCTGCCATCTTGCTGCCTTTATGCCTCTCATTACAGTCTGGAATAAATAAATCCAAGTGTACAAATCCCCCTACTCTGAAAATCCCCAAAACTTCTAACACTTCAATTACTGTCTGGTCACCTTAATCCCATTTAACAGGGATTCACTGGTACATACAGTAATTGCCTGAATGGGAAAAGGTTACTCTGAAGAAAGGAAGAAAACAGTACAAATAAAAAAAGGTTAATACAACAAAAGTATAATCCTGCCACAATTGTGGTGTACCCTGCTTTGGAGCTAGACTTTTAACGCCTACAGAAAAAAAAAATGTCCTGAAGGAAACAAGTGTTTTTTCTTTTCCTCTTCTTTTGGGCCTGGGGCAACAGACACAGTTGACCTTAGAATTGATGGTGAGTTGGGCAGTTGGTGAAGGCAATTGGGTGTCTCCACCCACAACATGGCAATAAAATTTACTACCAACACTATGTGAACTCACTGTGTTACAGGTACCATTTAAGGTGTCAATGAACTGTGTCACTTAATCCTCACAATATCCCTCTGAAGCAGGTACTCTTACTCCATTGTACAGATGAGGGCTAAATGTCACATGGAACGTGAATGAAAAACAGGGACGCAAACTCAGATAGTCTAGGTGAGACTCCACGACGGTGAGGGTTAAATGAGGTAGTCCTTATAAATCGCTCAGCACAACCCCTCACACACAGTTAAATATTCTGAAATTTTAGCTCTTAAATTTGTAGCAATAGTAACCATTCAGGCTCTTTTCTTTTCTTCTCCACAGCAGTTAAATGATAGTGTTGTGGATGAGCAGCAACAGTTTGCAATCTTGGGAGGAAGATGCATCTTAATGATTAAAATGGCTTTCACTGACAAGCTGAAATGTCAGAGCATTCAGCTGAATCAACTCCTCAACTAAGCAAAGTTTCTAGGGAGCCATAGCAATGCAGACAGGTCAGTTCCAAACATGCTAGTCAAGGCAGGAATGCCATCAAACTGATGTTTACCTCCTGACAAGAAATATGTGCTGGATGATTATTAAAAAAGAAAAAATGCAAAATCTTAGAATTTCCCATTGAGCTGGCAATATGAAGTTAACCAAGGTTACTTCAGTGACTCTCCATTTCTGGTTTATTCTTTGTGTCGCTAAGCTGTCATCCTAACAAAAAGTTGTTAAACGCTCACATGAGCACTCACTGAAATAGACTGCTCTTAATTTTACCAGACAACTAATTATAACTGGAATGATATAATGAAATATGGAAGAAAGTTAAAGACTGACAGGTCTAGTAAATTCCTAGTATAACCTTACCCCAGATCTGCCAGAACCCATAGATTTCAAATGCAGCTGCGCGCTAAGAAGATAAGGAGGGGGTTGGGAAGAGATAAAGTATTGTTTTGAAATACTAATCTGATAGATACTATTTGTTGAATTATTTTTAATCTCGAAAAGTGTCACTTTTCAAACAGTCTATGATGTACATTTAGGATGAATGAAATACCAGCTTTGTCAGAGTAATGGTAAAAGCAGAGCTTTTTCCTAAAATGTATACTCTGTGCTTCAGCCTATAAAATCTAGTGGGCGTTATAGTGGAGGAGGTAAGAAAGAGAGGATATGGAAAATGCTGTGAATGGCAGTAGTTGAGAAGCCAAAGTAAAGAGCCATTCTGAAAGTATTCTGTAATGCTATGTTTATAGACTAATATTCTCAGAACATCATAGGATTTTTTTTAAAGTAAAGCCATAAAGTTCTGTTTTGTGTTCCTAAAGTCTTGTTAACAATTAAAATCTTTTGCAGGCTTCCATTGCCCACTTTTCAGAAATCCTAGTAATGCAAAAATTTGAACTCAATAAGCTCATAAATTATGGCTATAATATTCATATTTTTTAAAGAATGTGAAAAATTTCTACATCCTTAAACAGCAAACTATCCCAGGGTTTTTATTACAATGTTATTTGACTTTTTAAATTTAATGTCTTAAACTTATCAAGCAATATTTACTAAGAAAACTAAAATGGCTTATACAGTGGTTGGTGTTTTTGTTTATTTTTTTATTGCAGTTCTTTTTTTTATTATTTTATTTTAATCTTTGTTCAAGTAGTTTTCTGCCCTTTACTCCCATCCCAGCCCACCCACCCAACCAGTGTTTGGTTTTTATATAACTTCTTTTGCATGCCTACCTTAACAGTATTTCTAATAAATTGAAAGGTAATAATGATAGTCTTTCTGACCTCTTCTCCCTATCTTATTGTCCGTTAGAGCAAAGACACATTTTCAAAAAATAAGATTTCATATTAAATGCCTCTGGCTCTTCTACAGCTTGATTTATTGTCATTATTCTGGAAACCAACTTCTGTAATTATGATTTTGTACAAAAATGCTTTCTAACTACTCTCTGTGTACCAGTCACCCTTTATCTTATTCTGCATGCATTTGATAGATAGGAAAAGATAAGGCATCTTCCAATTGAAGGGTCTGTGGCTTTGTTAACTTTTCTTCTTTTTGCAGTTATTCATTAAAGGGCAGAAATTCTCCATTGACTTTAGCTATATATTCCATTCACTGTCACATATACCATTCTCCCTTATTAAGGATTGGGTCCATGTCTCATATCTTTTTTTTGTAAACTCCTGGCATATTATTCATGGTAGGTACTCAGCAAATATTCATGGAATGAATGAAGTAACCTCCCAAATTACCTATGCAGTAAAATAAAATAGGAAAGGAGAGAAAAGTATATAAGGTACTACTTCCTATTACATAGTATAATTAAGATGCTTTAAAGTTATGAATAAAGAGACATAATGGGGATTATGGTTTCATTGTTAGACCTCAGAGAAAGAAAATAGGACTTACAGATTTGGACACATGGCATTTAGCTTATCAAGAACTAACACCACCTTTCATTTCTTTAGAATTGAAATATTGGCTTGGCCAAGAACTTCATTTGTTTGTTTGTTTGTTTTTCCATAAGATGGCTCTAGTAGCACTTAGTTGTTTTTAACTTCATTCAAAACAATTTTGTGACAGTTGTCATATCAGTGTGCATTTAAAAAGAAACAAAATTGGTAAATTTTATGTAGCCATTTTAATATTGAGGTGGAAAATATGCAACATTTTCAAGATATTATGCTTTATAATTTCAAGAAAGGTTAAGATGCAACTGAAATGCAAAAAAAAAAAAAAGATTTGTTCAGTGTATGGAGAAGGTGCTGTGTTGATCACGTGTGTCAAAAGCGGTTTGTGAAGTCTTGTTCTAGAGATTTCTCCCTGGATAGTGCTCCACAGTTGGGTAGACCAGTTGAAGTTGATAGTGATCAAATTGAGACATTGAGAACAAGCAGCGTTCTACCACATGGGAGACAGCCAACATACTCAAAATATCCAAATCAGTAAAGTTATTGGTGAAAATGAAAAATGTGGCTTTTATTTTACAGAAAAAAGCATACGAACTTTTTGGCCAACCCAGTAAATTTCTTTTTGAGTTGAGTAGGATGAGATAGGATTTGAAGATGGCAAGCAAAAGTATTTTGGTTTCTTTAGGTTTAGAATAGGACCTTGGGGTAGCTCTCAGCCTTTCAGTGTTTTCCCTCCTCCCTGTTCCTGGCAGAATTTTGTTTCCAGGAAAAGTTCATGTGTCCTAATGACAGGGAAGGGAGAGAGCCCCCAGCTGCTTGTGTGGATCTTTGTGGGGCCACAGGAATTCTCATTGGCTTCATGGAAGTATATATAGTCTAAATTGGCTACTGGTACCTTGATGATCTGCTGCTAAAGCCTGTCATTTGTTAAATTAGTACTTTATTCTTTAAGAACGGTCAGTCCATAGTCGTCCCTTGCTCACTTACTCCCTTTTCTCAACAGCATTATTGGTCTTCGTGTCTCAGCCACATTCGTCCTCTGAGCATTGGCTTAACCTGTCTGCTCTGCAGCATCTGCTCTGGGGTCATTTCACAATGGCCCCAATGGCATCTCACCCACAACTCTCAACAGCAACCTTCCATGCTCACTACTGGGATCATGACAGAATACCTGGATGCAAGAGCCTGCTGCACAAGAGCCAAGGAAGCTGGACGCCTGCCATCGCAGAATCCTCCTTCGCCTGCTTACACTGTGCACCATTTTATTCTGTTTATAATAGATCTTTCTTGGCTATGGTTGTCTTACAAGGTTGTCTCTTCTTAGAATGGCAGATGGGAAGCAAGTAAACTCCTGAAGCTCGTCTGCCTCCAGTTTCTGCTATTATTTACTGAGGGTTCTGCCTGTGGGGAGGAGGTTCGGATCCTCAAGTCAGCCCTCCTGCCCCTTTCTCTTCCTTCTCCCTCTTCTCTGATAGAAGTACTCTGCTTCCTCTTCCTGTCTCTGGGACCTCGCCCTCTCACCACGGTCACTGTAGTTGAGGAGGTGTCCTCCTCCTTTCCAGTGGGAAAGTGGTCAGTAAAGGCTTCTATGCAATCAGAACTTGGACATTTTTAGAAAGGGACAACAGTAATTAAATGATGGTGTTGGTTTGTTTTTTTGGGTTTTTGTAATGTCAAAACTTGCCATTTATTGAAAAACTATATGGTTCAGGCACAATATTAGGACCTTTCTTAATAATACCTTTAATCCTTAAAAGGTACAAATTATCCCTGTTTCATGGAGGGGGAAAATGAAGCTGAAAGAAGCGAACTAAACACTAGGGTCTGAACCCAAGTCTATTTGAATTCAAAGCCAAAGTTCCTTTCACTTTCCTAATTGCTTGCTGCTCTTTGCATTTATTTATAAAAGTGTGAAAACTGCAAAAAAGGAGAATCCGCTGTTTTAAAATGTTAAGTGTTAATACGTAGCAATTTATGTCATTTGTAAATATTTATGTAATCCACCATTATAACCCTGCTTTACAATTTTTCTCCAGTAAGAAGTGAAGACAAAGTGCTTTGACCTTTGTGATGAAAGTCACAAGACAAATCCAGGGCTGTCATTACTTAACATTGTTTTTATATTCACTGAATGTGAATTATCATATATAACATTTGTCATGTTTAAACTTTTATGACAACTGGTGTGTATGGTTTTAAGGCGAAGCCCTGACATTAACCATCTGATGACAAGAGATAAATCTGTTCTCTGTAATCATAATCAGCCCTGCTAAGCACTTCTTACACATCTACCACGATGCACTCTAAGAACGCCTACCTCATAGCACAGAATTGCCTGAGGCAGATACAAAAGTTTTGTGTTTTTTTTCCTACACAGTTAGGATTTGCCATTTCTTGTGCCAATGCAAACCTCTCATCTATTTTTCCATCTTTCATTTTTTTTTCTGAGTTTCTCTCCCAGCTCTAAAACTGTTTTATTCCTTCCCCTCAAGCATGTGTTTATCTCTTTATTTTTAAATATTACAGCTTTCTAACATCTGTCTCTAGGGCAGCATAATCTTACTGATGAAATATTCCATGTTTTCCTTGAGCCCTTGTCAATATGTCTTCATGTTAACAGCTTAGCAGATGGGGAAACAGAAGGAGTAGCCTCCGCTTACCTGAGTGATTTCTCTCCAGGATCAGGCACATTACTGTTTCTAGTAACTTGATGATAGGAATTGAAATAATTGGAAAATGAGAAATGATATCTGACTTTCGCAGTTATTCACTAAAACAATTGGCTGCTTTTTGTTATTACTATAATACCTTTTTCCCAGTCTCATACCAGGAGAAGGCAAGAATTCTAGCACCCTACCTAGTTTAGATTGTACCTAGTTAGATAATGAAAGTAAAATAAACAATAATACTAATATTGCTTTGGGTATAAATTAGCATGTTCCCAAGTTGTCCAGGGTACTAACAATGATGTAGCAGCAGCAGTAGCTTTCTAGAACACTGAAATTGTGGCAGCCTGTGACATTGCTTTTTGTAATAGCATTGTTCTTTTTATATAGGACAAATTGCTGTTGCTGTTTTTTAGAGGACTGCCTCCCGTTTATTTAACTATAATCCTAGAGAGGCCACAGCAAGGCTTAGAAGCAAGGATGTAGGATAGTTAATGGTGAATACCCTTGTTCTAGCTCTAGAGAATGACCCACATCCCTTCTTTATTTGGAGTTTTAAAGAAACTACTGGGTGGGCTCAGGTCAGCAAATTGTTGGGAAACATTAATCATCAAGATACAGAGTTTTCTTTGGCTAAAGAGAGAAACTTGTAAATGAAGCCTGTGAGTTACCTCATTAGAATTTGTGTGATTTTTTTCCCTTTTGGAGATAGGAACAAAGGGCAAGAGATGATCATCTTAGATAAAATAATGGGGAGTGTGGAGGTATAGAAAAAGTAGAGTAGTACTGGAGGTTAATCCAACGCTGGAAACATTTGGGAAGGATCAGGACTCAAACAGCGGAAAGGAAGTTTTCTCAAATTTTTATGTGCAAATGAGTCACCTGGGAGATCATGTTAAAAATGCAGATTTTGTTTCGGTACATGCGGGGCGAGGCCTGAGTGTCTGTATTTCTAACTGGTTCCTAGACAGCGCTCATGTTGCCGATCTGGGAACCACACTCAAAGCTCATCTCCAGCTCTGGAACTGCAGTCCGGCACACCGGTGACCAGCCTGTAGGACAGTTTGGAATAGACCTAAGTAATTCAGAATCCTCTTCTCAAATACAAACACAATCCTGTTTGTCTTTGCAATTGTGTTATGACCCAAGGTCATGACCCAAAAATTTCAATAAAATTTCCAGGTATGTCAACAAAATGTGCACAACAACAGTTTATATACAGTATATAAAATCTGTTGATAATTGATATTACATCTTCATTATATTAGGATGCTTTGATATGTTAGTATTTCCTCATCTTTAACCTCTAAACAAGTGTACGGTATATGAGATTTTTTAAAATTTCACTTTTAACTGTCACTCAGTTTGTTGTGTTCATTGACCCATAGACTGTCCATGCTGATGTTCGACGCAGAATATGAAAATGAACACATTCTTTTGTTGTTGTTGTTTTAATTGGAGCATCAGCTCATTGTGTGAGTGGAGGTGGTGTGGTAAACTTTCGAGAGAGATTTCCATTAGGGGATAAGAATTTCTAGCCCAGCGTTTCTCAAAATATATAGTTCATGGACGTGTTGCATCAAAGTCACTCAAGACACTATGTTCAAACTGCAGTTTCTTTAACCCTAGCTCAGATTTACAATCAGAGTCCTATCTGTTTAACAGACTTCCAGGTGATGGGTTGCATGCTGCCATTGGAAAATCACTGACCAGTATCAGGCATTGAATTCCTCATAAAGTTAATTTCAAGGTCATTCTTTTTGTGATGATACTCCAGATTTACATTAATTTGTCCAAAAAAAGTACCTTCAGATATTAACAGTTTTTATTATAAAATGTATTTGGGGAGTGTTGAGGTGACGTGGGAATTCTGTAATTTCTGCTCATTTTTCTGTAAATCTAAAACTTCTCTTAAAAAAGTGTGTTAATTACAAAATAAAATAAATGCATAACCATAGGATTTATAAGTGTGATCATTTGATACATATACATAATTGTATATCTATTTCATATAGTGATCATATTGTATATGTTATTTTTAGGACATTCTTTTCATGTATGTCATTACTTCCTCCCCCACCGGTTTCCCCCGTCCACCCACTTCCGTGTGCCCTTTCCCCAAGCACATGCTGACTTCACTTTATCCTTCCATTTTCTTCTCCAGGTTGTAGTCAAGCAAACGATAGCTACAATTTCATAATAGTAGTGTGTAGCAAAAGCTTGAAAAGGGAGCATACTCAAAAGTCATGCTAAAATTTTCTTAATTTGTTTCCAGAAAAAAAAATATATTTCCATATCCAGTTAAGAGCCAGATCCCACTGCAGTCTGGAATTAGATGCCCTTCTCCTGTATCATTAGCTCCTCATGTCCCATCGTCATCTGGGTGTTCTCAATCAGAACTTAGCAGTACCCAGCCAAAACCCAGTGAAGCAGACTACGTGTCTTACCAAGGTTCTTCATAGTTTTTCCAGACATGACTGCTTCTTTGAAATCTTAAAAGACATTATTTTCTTGAGGCCCACTTGAAGGGTTATTTAAACATCATCTTCTCATATATGGGCATAGGTATTAAGTTTTGTGAAGTTCCAGTGGGAAAAAGTCCTTTCATTATAAATCATACCTATATTGCTTTCCTAACCAAAATTAAGACAGATTTTGTCCTTTGGGAGTAGGATCATCGCCTCAACTGCATATTACAAAAGCTTACCTAGAGAACATAGTCCTTAGCAAGGTAAGCAATTGTCACAAGAGCAAGGCAAGTTTAATAGAGTGGGAAATCACCAACCTCAGGGGCCAAGGCTTAAATTTCAGTCTTCCTTGGGTTTATGACTATGTGGATATCCTCTGGCATGTCAATTTCCTCATCTATAAAATAGAGATAAATATAATTTCCATGCCCTCAGTGTTCCTGTGTAATGAGGTAGTATAAGAAAAAATGCATTGTAATTTGTAAGGAGATGTGTAAATGTTATTGCGAATATTTTTACTCAAGAGATATTTTATCCCTAGATTCAAAGTAGTGTAAAATAATAAAATTATTTTTTTCTCCCTAGCCATCCAAGAAAAATAATCACTGTTCTGTCAATGATGAATGTGTGCATGTGTGTGAATATTTTCAGGGATGAAGCATGAAGAAGGGAGTAAGTTCCTATAAATGTAACAACTCTACATATATTAATTTAAAAGAAAAGGTAATAAAAGTTGTTTATCTCTTATCTAAACATTCATATGTAATAAGATTATTCATGTTAAACTGTACTTGTTCTTCCATTTGCATGATTTTGAGTAAAAGAGATTCATAAAGAAAAATGATAAGTTTTACATACTCAGAATGTTTGGTAAATTATGATAGTGCATTAGGGCAAGCATCGGATTGGTTGTTCCATCACCAGAGCCCTAACCAAAGTGTTAAGTGCCGTAGTCCCTACATTGATTACTGATAGTTACAAAAATTAGACTGCTAAATACAGGGGTGGGCAAGGGTAGGTTTACAATTGTGAGTAGGTGAAACAGTTTATTCTTGTGTTATTAATTATTATATTATTTGTAACCACTATAAACCTACTTTTGCCAACCCCTGTAATAGATGCTATAAAGAATTTTGGAAAATTGGAGTCCTGTGGAGGCTTCTAGGAAAAATATTCCTACTTGTTCCTTTGGCATCTAAGACATTTGTGTGGGGCATTTTGTGTGAGACTATACGCCCTACTTAGTAAGATATCCAGTGAGTGAGAGGTATGCCTTTCTTTTGTAAAGGGAAAGAAAAATTAGTGTGAAAGAACAGTAAGAAAGAAGAATAAGTGCCACAGGAGTGTTCTTATTTAGATCAGTCTAGGAAGATACACATATGGAATTTGAGGATCGAGATTTTGCATCCCTTAAAATTACTTATGCCAGTGTATCCCTGGTACTCCTCAGTATGAAAAACAACGATCAATGATGTATATTCCAGCACTTCATACATGCTCCTTATTTTTATTCTCTTCCTTATAATTGGGGGACGTGGGGGGCAAGATTATCTAAGACTAGAGTGTCACAGTTTTTACTGTGCCTAATTAATTAGCACCTTTGTTTCAACAGCCTTAAATTCGTGGGTGGTGCTATCACCACCGGGTTCTGAGCCCAGGGCAGGTCCGCCTCAGGCCAATTGGTAGTGTGTGGTTTCTTGACTTCCCATAGTAAAGATTTCACAATAGGAGTCCAGGTGATTTTTAGAGTATCAGCTGGGGTCAGTGAAACAAAGGAAGAATTTAAGATAGAAGAAGCAACAGGAGACAGAAAGAAAAAGGTAACTGTGGACACAGGTTCATGGGGTAAGCCTGGGACAAGCTGTCACTACCCCTTGTTCCCTGGTTGCAAGTCTTGTGGGGACCCTTAGGGTTCAGGAGGAAGACAGCAGAGAGACAAGGCTTGGGTGTGCCCTAGCAAGAGTTTGCATGGATCCTTTCTCTTGAACTTTTTATCTTTGGCAGCCCAGAATCCTGGGGGTGGAAAGGGTTTCAGAGGAATGCCTTAACAAAATATTCATTAGCTTTCCAGGTGTGCCCTTCAATATGGTGCTTCATCAAAAATGTGCTTTTAGAGAGGGTCAAGGGTATTTTCTGATTAGTTTTATTTTCAAAGAATGTTATTGAAGAGACACTGGGACAGAGGCTATAATGTATAAACCATTTGCTCCTCAGTGTCCTTGGTTAGTGAAGATAAAACCTTGTGATTCACTAGTTGGCTATAAAAATTGTTCCAATTGTTTGGTCTTATTTAATTATTCTCTGTCAGTTTCCCTTATTCCGCTAGTCAAGGGATTTCCCTAGCTTCTTCCCATCCTGCCACAGTAGTATGCTTAGTGGTTAAGCTCATACGTTCCAGACTGTATTTAGA
Source organism: Tonatia bakeri (assembly GCA_004024845.1). NCBI lineage: Eukaryota > Metazoa > Chordata > Mammalia > Chiroptera > Phyllostomidae > Tonatia > Tonatia bakeri. The sequence goes on from PVIA01003305.1 coordinate 71,233, forward strand.
GTTACAGTCCGAGGCACCTGCTTTGGAAATACTTAGATCACATATACCCTGCTTAATAAGGATGACAACCCTACCAAAACTAAACTCTTCATAGGCTAACAACACCATGAAAGAAGCTGAAATAATCATTTGTCAGCTGATGATAGAAATTCAAATTCAGAGGTAGAAAATCAGTTTAGGAATGACAGTGTATAATAATGGAGGGAATTGGCAGTTGTTACAAAGTCAATGATTGTGTGTGAAATTTGTTTTATGTCCTCTCTTTTCCTTGTTTAAAAAAAGTATAGATAATTATTTTATTACTGATTGTAATTTTATTTGCACAGTGAAAGGGAGCTGTTTCAGAATATTGGGTTGCCCTGAACAGAGGAAGCAGGCTGTATTTACAGTTGAAATTTTTGTAAGCCAGTGCAGTTCTAATTGGAACACATTTAGGTCAGTCATGCTAAAAACAGAAAGTCCTGTCTTAGATGAGGACAAGCATAATAGTGGCTTATCTTAGAATGTAAAGCTTTTGGAATCACCTTGTAGTTCATAGCTTATCCCTGAGAATTCAAAGCTTCACATTATAAATCCTGGGACCTAGTTCACACTGTCTTATGTCAGGGAGGGATAGGCCAAGCCATGGGCACAGATGGATTTTTACTTTCTCACCCTGAATTATTCTTTCATCCGTGATCACCAGTATTCTATTATTCTTTTCCAGTTTAAGTTGTGCATCCCCTCACCTAGACTAGAATTCCTTAAAAACAATACACACACACTTTTTAAAATTTATTTTCCCCTGTCCCAACTTCTAATAGATAGATAAATGATAGATGGATAGATAGATTCTATAATATAGCTGGTAATGAGCATTTTTAAAAAATTCACACCACCATTAATAATTGGAAAGTTTACTCCTCTAAATAATACTTATTTTAATTCAAATTTATCTTTGATTGTAGGATAAACCTGCTTCATCACTACCATTCTTATCCCTTCTCTTGGAAGATCTGAACTGGGACTACATGGGTGTCCTGCCATCTTGGTCTCCTGTTTTCAAAGGGAAGAATGCATTTCCTATCTTTAAGCAAACAAAGGGGTAGCGTACTGAGTAACCGTTGTGTCACTGAAGCCCTGAAACTTTCTTTTCTGCATCTTTCCTTGAGTTCTTTCTTATTCTTTCTCCCATACCTTCAACAATCTTCAAGTCCCAAATTCTACACCCATAAAATAAGAATAATTGCAGGACTATAAAGTTGTAGTATGGGTTAAATAAGTTTTAGGTAAATTGCCCAGGTCAATATCCCAAATAAATAAATAAGGCATAAATTATTTGTATCGGTACTTGTCATCTAACAAGGGAGTAAACATTTTAATAAGGCCAATAATTCCAATACAGGATTTTACACTTGAAAATCATTTTATGCAAAAAGATTATTCGGTGACCATAAGCTGTTTCCGGCTGTCCAGTGTCTTCTTCCCTTCTCTCCTAATTTGTCTCCAGCGTGCCCAGGCCACGGCAGGGGCTCCGTGAAAGTGTGAATGAATAGGAAGCTTTCACAGATGAGACACAATGAAGCCAGTGGAAATTATACCACATCCCACTTTGTATCAAATGATGGCAGAACAAGTGTCCTTTATGGTCAAATAATAAATGTTATTTTAAGAAGAAAACACTCCGGTGCAGTTTTATACCAATAGTAAAATATTTCCATTTCCACTGAGGTTTCAAATCTAAAAGCTGAATAGTATTATCCTAACATTTCCTTGCATAAAAGATTAAAATAAGAGTTACAGATAACTAAGAACGCTCATCACGTCTCTGAAGATGTGTTTCTCTGAATACAATAGCAAAAATCTATTTAAAGTAAGAAAGCATGATTATCTGTGAAAGGCACTGCAAACCCAGTTTTCACTTTGGAAACACAACTAAAATAATATCTGAAATGTTTTTAAAATACCACAGTAAAATGTGTTTTTCATAGGTGTTTCTTTATGCATTTGAAATGGAAAAAAAATGGCTCAAATACCACTTCATTCTTTGTGCAGAACAAAATGTGTTCTATTAAAAAATAAATAAATGAACATGATCTCCAAGAAATCAAGTTGCCCAGAATTAATGACTGGTTTGGTAGTGAGCAGCCTGAGGCATAGCCAGAGGCCATTCAGGCTCTTGGGGGAGAAAAAAGACTGGGGGACTGTGGTTTACCAATAATTAACTACAGGTATGAATCAAAACTTCCTAAGAAAAGAGATAAAAGTTACTCTAGAAGGTTCTGCATTTATCTTTTCATACACCTCCTCCTCCATCTTTTGTAATAAATAGAAAGAGAAAATGCTGCCATCATTTCACAAACCCAGTTGGACTGGAGATAATTCATTTAATGAAATGGGGACACTCAGGGGACCAATTAATGCCCTTTCAAGCTTAGACTATACAACTAGAAGAACCACTTTAAAAAAAAAAAAAGCAAAACCTCAGCCTAACACATTAGTTGATTGTTGGTGAATTGAAACTCAATCATGAGATCATAAGGATTTTTTAGAGCTCTTTTTTTCAGTTTTTAATCCTATCTCAATAAAGGTAAATACATAAGGATTATAAATAAACAAATCTGAAGTAATATCGACTGGGGGAACCTCAAGAGGGTCAGGAGATAATGAAGATTATACCTCAATATTGGGATTATGATGTTAGTTCTTTATTTCAATAAAAGTGGATAGAGATCTTTCATATCAGGGACAGGGCTTAGCTGTAAGGACAAAGTAATCTTCTGGGAATTATGCATACAGGCTTGACATCATTTTTATTGGATGGCTGATGAACTGGAAAACTCCAGGATAGCCAGGCTTTAATTTGTAATCTTAATTTTCATATAAATTGGTAATTTCAGGGGGAGGGAGTGGGGGACTTTGATGCCTGCTAGCCTTGTGGTAATAAGACAGCACAGAAGCATAGGCTGCAGTACTAACTCATCCAGTGTCTGATTCTGTCTTTTCTTCTCTCCATCTGTCTTCCATCTTTACATCTATCACTTAAAGAAATTTATAGCCTGCAAATACCAGAGAAGCTAATGTTAGTGCAATCTTCCCTCCACCTCCTCTTGGAATGATCTATTGTGACCTACTAGTCATAGACATGCACACTATAATGTACAATAATTTAGTCTTCAGGCAGGGAAATGACTGCAATTGTTTTGCAAGCATGCATTAATAAGTTTTTTTCCTCCCCTTTTTATCTTTTCTAAAGGCTGTAGGTCAGGAGAGAACACTAGTTTCCCTTCATAAAACAATGATCTTGGTGTTACCCATATATGCTTTCGTATCCATAAGATTATACAGGGGCAAAGTTATCAAACTACAACACAGAAGTGATGCGCTTGGTCCTACGGAAACTTGGCCCACATATTCCCAAGACAGAACACAGACGTCCCTCACACTGTAAAAGAAGTAAACTGCTCTTACATGGAACACTTCAGAAACATGTCAATAAAATAGAAATTTATCTCTAGATTGTTATAGCCTCTAATATCATAAGTAAAATTAAGTCATTTTGCAAAATTATTCTAATCAAGGAATATTTGAATTGAATCAACCATAGAAAACAAGTAATATACAAAGGTGAAATGATTTATTCCCAGCACACAGGTTCTGTCTCCCTTTCAAATGATATTCTACAGCTCTACTTTTTAATTTAAAATATTCCCATTGTTCTTTTGTTCTTTTTTGCAGCTATTTTTACTTGTGGTCCAAAAACCACATGCCTTGACATAGACCACTTTCTATATGCCTCATGTTGTAGAAATCATGACATGTTTAGTGGGCTAAAATGATACTACAAACTGCAGCCACTAACGAATATATCCATCCATCTATCCACTGTGTCAAGCAGTGTTTAGAGTGGTAGATTTTACTTGTTGGATATACAGTATTTCACCTGAAGAAACTTATGACTTAGTGGGGAGATAGACTTGTAACAGAAAACCCTGGGAAGGCTCCCAGGAAGAAGTGACATTGGAGCTGAGATTTGAAAACAAAAAGAGGTTAGCTAAGCAAAGATAGTGATGGGGAACAGAAGTGGGAGAGAACATTTGTAAAGGCAGAGTGAATAAAAGGGTATTTGGCACATAATGGGGAAATAGAGTTGAGAGGGTTTGCAAAAATAAATGACTCTAGTGAGGTGTAACTTGGTAAATGGTAAAACCTCAAAGGAAAAGGTATCGATACAATGGTCAACTGAAGGTATGAATCTAAAATAGCATCCAACATCATTCACTTGAACAACCCCAATGATTGGAAAATCATTATAATAGCAGACAGCTGAGCGCTGGCTGGTGTGGCTTGGTGGACTAAGTGCTGGCCTCAGAACCAAAGTGTTGCTGGTTTGATTCCTAGTCAGGGCACATGCCTGGGTTGCAGGCCAGATTCCCCAGTAGGGGGCACACGAGAGGCAACCACACACTGATGTTTCTCTTCTTTCTCCCTGCCTTCTCGTCTTTCTAGAAATAAATAAATAAAATCTTTTTTTAAAAAAGACAGCTGAATTTATTTTCAAAATTCTAATACTTAGGAAATTCCTAAAATGTTCTAATATGTAGACTAAAAATGTATGCAACATATAGCTATACATTCTAGTTCTGTCTTCTTACACCACAGACAATGTGATTAACCTCCCTTTTCTATTACCATCCTTGAAATATTTGAAGATATTTATGGAGTCTTTCAAAGGTCAGTTGCTTGAAATGTTCCTTATTCATAATAGTTTCCAAAATTTTTAACATTTGAGTTCTCTTCTCCAGATAAGGTCCAGATTTGTTCATGTTAAAATGTGGCGTCTGGAACCAAAAGTAATAGTCCAGGTTTAGCATGACTTGTGGAGAGCAAAGAGGAAATATCCAACACCCTTCTTCTCATTGCTGTAACTCTGTTATAGTGCCTAACTGGAATACAATTTTTGGGCAGATGTATTTGTCATTTATACAGAATCTTTATTCACCTAAAATGCTACATCCTCGCCATGTGTGCTGCCTTTAGCCAGTTCTCTGCTGTCCTCTATTTCTATGGTTGTATTTTTTGAACCAAAATCCAGAACACTACTTTTGTTCTTTTTAAGTACATTACCTCAATTAATCACTCTCATGCCCGTATAATAAGTACTAAGATGTCCAGCATATGATACAGTGTAAAAATTTGCCAAATTAGAGGAATACCATATTATTATTGTGAACAATTTTTATTTTAACAGTAATTAAATGCAAGTGACTGAGGATACACAATGCCCAATGGATACCAATTAGAGTAAAGTAGCTCTTAAGTTCAATAAGTACAAGTATTTAAATATTCAGACATTTCTCTGTATTCTTTAACCACTTAGTAGATAGTTGGTAGATCCATTTAGGATGAAAAATGGATTCATTCATTGACATACATGTAGCGATTTTCAAACCTCGCTTAAAACAGCCGGCTGTCTGACTGACTGTAGCGATTTTTAAACCTGGCTTAAAACACACAAAAAACCCACTATAGAAATAATCATGCACAGAAACAGTCTTCTGAGTGGAAGTCAAAGACAGAGCGCTCACTCTCCAATTCTTTGAGCCGCTCCGGGCTAAACCCTCCTAAGGGGAAGAGCCCCTTCCTTTGTCCCAGTGGGTTTTTATTGAGAAAGTAGACACAGTTTGTGGATTGACAGTCTGGCAGAAGGGATCAAAGGGAACACATATCTTACAAAGATGCTAACAGAGTTTCTGTTGTGATTCCGGGCAGAGATTGGAGTTTTATCATATGAAAAGACTACAGGTTTCAAAGGTTTCCTGACTGTGCCTTCAAATTCCAAGTTAATAACATCCTCCAGCAAACAGATCTCACAGGATCTTGCATATTCTTTGCCCCAGGCCTGATTACCCGGGGGGGGGGTCCGCTGTCTCCGGTCTGAGCTGCCCCTTCCTTAGGCTGTTTGCTAAGTAAGCCCTGGGAAGGGCTGGAGACAGAAACAGCAAGGAGACTAGGATTTCTCACATCTGAGTACAAAGACTCAGGCTAAGAGGGGGCAGGGGTAGATGCCGATCACCCCTTCCTTTCCACAGCCCCTTCATTTATTTCCACAGTCTCTTGAGACTTATTCCACAGAGGCCTTTACGAGATCAGAACCTGGCTTAGGTCCATTCTCTATCCTAGGGAATTGTTATCCGTCATTGGAAACTGATCTAGCATTAAAGGCCAGGGACAGAACAGGTAGCGTTCATGCCAGGGGAATAAGTTTTGTCTCCTTAGTGGCTCCTGATCTGGAGGTCTCTCACTCAGCCTAAGTCACAGGGGGTCACAGCTTCCTGAGACCAGGCAGGGTGGTCCCCAACAGTGGTCCCCAACACATACACCTTCTGTCCTCTCTCTACATATAGCAAAAATGAATAAAACATCAAAAAGATAATAGTAAAATAAAAATGTGCCCTGGCTGGTGTGGCTCAGTGGACTGAGTGCTGACCTGCAAACCAAAGGGTCGCAGGTTTCAATTCCCAATCAGGGCGCATGCCTGGGTTGCAAGGCCTCATCCCCAGTAGGGGGCACTCGAGGGGCAACCACACATTGACGTTTCTCTCCCTCTCTCCTTCCCTTCTCCTCTCTCTAAACAAAAATAAATAAAATCTTTTTTAAAAATTAAAATAAAAATGCTTGTGAATCAAAACAAAGCAGAAACTGAAACGACACGCACACCATGAGTCACAGGTCTGGAAGCAGGTAGTAATGGACCAGCGTCTTGTGGGAACATAGGGAATATAAAAGGGGTCAGGAAAATCACCCAAGTGCAGTCACTATCTCTTGATAAAGAGCTGAAAAAAGTGTTGCCGGCTTGAATGCTCAGACCGCAGATTTACAGGGAGTCAGGGGTGGGGAAGGTTATAGTCTAATGCCGGGCACTGAGCCAAGACAGCTGACATCTCATGGTAACGTCCCTGGCTTGGGGACTTCAGATCTCTGTGAAGGCTCCCTCACTACTATCCAATCATCTGGACAGGACGGCGAGAGTAAACAAAAAGTTTATACGTGAAGACAACAAAAGTAAACAAAACATTAACTCTTTCCAGAAAAATACACAGATACCATATTTCATAATAAATTGGACTGTCAAATTGAATTCACAAAAAATTCCATAAAATGTGTCCATATGATACTTACAGACAACATGGCTAAACTACATGTCATTTTGCTTATTTCTCCAGTAGCCCAGATATTTGCTCAGTGGGTTTATGTACAAAGTGCCCACAGCATCAGGGGTGGAGGTTATACATGAGCGACAGGATTTTGCTCTCAGTGAGGCTGATCTGACTACCACCACTGCCAAATACCCAGTATGATAGCAAGATAATCATATTTGATGCCTTCTTTCATGGAGAGTACAGCAATAAGTCTTTACAAAAATAATAACTTATTCTGGATTTCCTTCCCAATCTAAAACTTCTACCAACACCATTATTTGAAGACTTACAGAATGCCTGTTCATTGCCATGCAATGCTGCACAAAATCATCCCCGAAGAAGGAACTCACTGTATAACAAGGGAAATGGAGCAATGGGCTCATGCCCATAAATCATTGCCCTTACTCTATGCCTTGTCTTCCAGAAATGGATACTATAAAACTACAGTGATTGAACTGAAAGCTCAGTGGTATTTAACCTTGAGAGTTTGGCGAACCTTCTACAAGACTATATGCCTTAACCCAGGAGACAGTGTATAGTACTCTGTCTCCAACAGTCAGAACGTGCTGGTGAGGGAGCCAGGGGGGAGGGGGTAGTGTTTCCTCTCTTACTATATCTAATAACCACTGAAGTAATGTTTGCCTCTCAACCCTGCAAGTGTGGCCCAGTGGTCGTGGTGGTCCTAGGGTTCTAGAGAGAGATGCCTGTATCAGGTGCATTAAATTGGAAACTGTGATTGCCCCCGGGGACATTTTGGGTTCGTCATGCCTCTGAACCAGCAAGCTATTTTGACCAGAATGATCTGATACTATTTTCCAGAAGGAAAATTGAGTTGTTACTGCACACTGAGGCAAGGAAGACTTGACCTAGAACTCAGTGCTTTCACTAAGACACCTCTTAGTGCTCTCTTGCTTAACAGTAACTGAACAAAAACTGTAGCAACTTAATAACATACCCTGGGGATAAAGGTTTGGGTTATTTTACCAGGTAAGGCACTCCTTCAGCTGAGGATCAGAGAGGGAAAGGAGAGCAAAGAATAGGTGTGTCTCTGTGTGGCTAATACACCCTGCTCTATACCACGGAAGGCTGGCCTCTACGCATCACCTTAACTACGTCCCTTGCCTTTTAATTTCCAGTCGGAATGGGTCAATGAGACCAAGTGGAAAGAGAAAAAGAGAACAGGATATTTCCTCCCAGCTCCCTTTCCCCAGCCATAATTTGGCAGTTTGCTAGGTTTCCTCTACTCCTAGGGCTACAGTGCTGTCCAGCAGACATACTCTCAAGAGTGCTTCTTTCTTCCTCTTCCGGTAACAGCTCCCTCCCCTTTCCCTGTAGGCCCAGGAATAGTGATGGCTTCCTGGTGTTGCTGCTGCCCCTGTCTCCTGTCTGTTCCCTCTGTCTCGTGCCTTGATAAGCAGGCCTTCATCACACTCTCTCCAGTTGCCCCTTTGGAGTGCTCCACCTGTTTTGTGACCACAAAAATCAATCCACCTTTATATCTCCAGATATCCTTACATCTCTATTATTTTACTTATCTGTTTATGATATCTGTGTATTGTTTGTTATATTAGCTTTAAATAATACCTCTGTCCATGTTACAAAAATCAGCATATTTATACCATCTCTTACAGCCCTCCTCATCTCAGTTTTGTTGAATATATAATTTCTATATTGTCAAAGTCTTTTAACATTTATATTCTAATTTTATGATTCACACACTTATTTTAATCTTAGTTCCAGGGACAACGGATTCAATTCTCCCAGTCAACTCTCCTGCTGTAATGTTCCCATTCATCAAAGGAAGGCTGAAGTTAAAAAGAGCTTGAAAGATTATATTCTCTCAGTTCCTTTATGTCTAAAACTGCTGCCAGTATGTTATCTGCAGTTTGTCTAGGTATAAAGATTCTTGAATTTTCCTTTCTGCAAGGCCTTACCCGGCATTGCTTGTTGCACAGTTAGTTCTGAGCACTGACACGGAGAAGTCTGAGGCCACCCTGCATGTTTGTCCTCTTTAAGTCCCTTGATCATTCCATGTGCACTATGTGATCATTCTATAATATAGAAAAACATATCAAAACTATGAAACTTTACTGGGATGTGTTTTAGTATTGATAATTCTGTGTTTTATTTTTCATTGGATATGGCATATGCACCCAATCTATAGATTTGAGTCTTTTATTTTGGTAAGTAATCTTGAATTATATCTTTACATTATATACCAAAGATATATAAGCAAATCGATATGCTTATATCTGTATAAAAGCTTATATTTTTACTTTGGTAAGTAATCTTGAATTATATCTTTACATATCTGTTTGCTTATATTGCCCATGACCAAATTTGTCCATCTTTCACATCTATTATTTTCTCTCTTGCCTTTTTAAACTATATTTATTTTAATTTCATTTTACACCTTTTCTAATTCATTCTCTTAATTATGCCTGTGTTTTCACAGGAATCTATTTTCCTCAGTCTGGTACATTTCTATTTTATTTTCTTCCTTCAACTGCACTGCTGAGCTTTGCCAATTCTATCATCTAATCAGCTATGATCCTTGCAGAAGAGAGACGGCATGCACAAACTGAAGAAAATCAATGAAGGGATTGTTTACAAAGGTGAAGACAGAATGTATGGAACCCAAAGGGTTAGAGCAGCACTCTTGGGTAACTGTGACCACCTGTAGGTCTGAAGGGGCAAAGGGAGAGAGTGGTACCAGACCCAAAGAGAGAGCCATCTTAAAGGAGCTCCCTACCTAGTCGAGGGACCCAGCCAACACAGCATGACTCCATAGGGGGCAAACTTGCCAAGGGGGCAAATACCTTGACCTACTTTTCTTCTCCCTCTGTTCTTCTGCTGGCACCCTCGGTCCACCAGGCCCAACTAGAAGCTACAAAAGGGAACTTTTAGAAGGAGTCCATGGTCAGCTTCCTGGGGCCCAAATCAGGGTGGAGGAGGGTTGGGGGTACATCCTAAGGAGCATCTTTCATGGAGCTTATATCTCTATATGTTCTCTTCATATTCATTTATGACTACCTCATTACATTTTCTTTCTTTTTTTTTTTACTAATTCTTGATGACATATATGGTTATAATTTTTATCTCCTTCATGGTATATTTTTCTTGGTGAATGTCTCTCATCTGTTACTTGTTTTTCCTGTTTCATCTTTCCCTTATAATAGCTTTGTGTAGAGCCTACACAGAGCCTTTACTGGCTCCTGTTACTATGATTGCTCAGCTTTCAAATCAGCACCCCTCCCCGTTAGCCATTTAAGGAAGGTTTTGGTGGAGGAGCGAGTAAGGCTGTGTTGCAGGCTCCAAGCAATTCTGCTTAGAACAGAGTTGCCTGTGTGAGTGAGTTACTTTAGCTTTTACATCTTCTCTGCTAACAAACTGCAGCATTATTAACAATATAAAGTGTCTTTCTCCTCTTTCCCTCACAGTCAGAAGTTACTTTCTGCAAATATAGAGTGTTTGTGGGATTCCTCAATTAACCCCAATTTCCAAGCATCCAGAGATGTTTCCTACCCGTGGTATCACAAATAAAATATGCATTATCATGTATTTCAGTGTAGCATACTTATCTAAGAGACTTGTGTCCATTTTTGCTGAGCCCCGTCACCACGCGAGACCTCTCTTCACACGTCCATCCGTCCCATGGGCCTTTATCACTTTTGGTATTCCATATTGCCTCCTTTGTTTTCCTTGTTCTGAGGTTTCATGCCTTTCCCAGTTCTATAAGAGATCATGTTTGCATTACTTTTGTCTTCTCATTCTTTTTTGGCTTTTGAATGATTTCTTATAAACGAAGTGGAAATGCATAGACATCACCCCATCATTTGCAAATCAGAAATCACACTGAATGTAGCCTTTTGACTTCCCGACAACCACACATGCAGGGAACACATAGGCTCATGCACTACTATTGAAAAGAAAAGAACATCCCTGGCCAAAGCTAAAACTGCCTAACTCATCACACGTAAGAACTTTGTCCAAGTGCTGAGCTGAACGGCTCTGGGTTAAGGTTTTCCCCATGGTGTAGAGGCGCTTTCATTTTTCAAAGACAAATCATCTGTTCCCAAGCCTGTTTCTCTTTGTGTTCTGAAGTCTTTCTAGATGCACAGTCCTCTGAAATGTCAAAATACTACCTTCAGAGTAGAAAATAGATTCTCCCAATCGTATCTTATCCTTTCATCCTCCAAAGCTCCCCAAGCTCCAGTGAAGTAACATGAAAGTTGGTAGAGATAAATTCTGTGGCCGTAATCCCAATTGGGAGGCACACTCATCTCTTAAACAGTTCTGTCAGCTTGGATTTATCGTCATGGAAGGCATATAAAGCATCATTTACATAAATAACCCGGAGCTTTGAGTTGGACAAATACCAGGGATGAGTAACTGCCCTGAAGTAGACTTATTAAATCAATCACCGGGCTCAGACAATCAGGAAGGCATTGACTATCGCCATACAGAACCTGATCATAACATAATCTTCCTCTGCTTCTTGATGAGGTAACAAAATATGCCGTGTTCATTGAACAGCTGCTTTCATAAGGAGAGCAATAATGAAAAAAGTCTCCCAGAACCTTCAGTACTTGCACATGGAAACAAGGTTTCCAGTGAGAAAATTAAAATGTCAACAAGATTTATACTTACCTATGGAGATGTCCTACGGTCTTAAACATGTTCCATTACTTTTAAAGTGCAAGAAGGAGAAACAATGTCATTTTTAAAGTACTGTTATTGAAAAATAAAAGTAATAGGCATGGTTCTTGCTACGGGCTAAATGATGTCCCCCACCCCCCAAGTTCATACGCTTAAGTTCTAACCTACAGCACCTCAGAATGTGACTATTTAAACATAGTCTTTAACGTAGAGATTAGAAAACAGGCACAGATGGAAGACTACGCAAATATACAATAGAAGGGGGAAAAAGTAAAAAAAGTTAGAGTCACAGCTCCTTTTATTTGTTTTTTTTTTTTAATTTTGTACTTTATCTACAGGACCCGTGTGTGATAAGTCCTTCTCCATTGTTCTATTTTCCTTACTAATTACTGAGTTATAATTCCTCATGTACCAGAAAGTTATACCACTTTTTCTTAATGGAAACATATGTCATTTGATTGTTAAATTAGTGACTTAAAAATTCAGCCATAATCTTACCATAACATAGCTGTAACCAGGTCATTTATCACAGTTCTCCATTTTTGTGTTCTCTAGTTTTTTTTTAAGATTTTATTTATTTTTAGAGATGGGAAGAGAGGAAGAGAAACATCAATGTGTGGTTGCCTCTAGAGCACTCCCTACTGAGGACCTGGCCTGCAACCCAAGCATGTGCCTCGTCTGGGAATCGAATCTGCAACCCTTTGGTTCTCAGGCCAGCGCTCAATCCACTGAGCCACTGCAGCCAAGACTTGTGTTCTCTACTTTTTTATAAAGCATTCTAAATATTTTCTGTGTTTCTAGTGTCCATAAATTATAGCCTTCTTGGCTATGCTGTATTTTGTATAGTTGAAGAACTAAAGCCTAGTTATTCCTCTATATTCTCTCATCTGCTGTTTTTCTGTTAGTTATAGGCAGGGATCATATTCAAAATAAAAGAAGAAATATATACAAGATATATAGGAGAAGATAGTCATTTGCAAGCCAAGAAGAGAGATCTTAAAAGAAAGCAACCCTGCCAACACCTTGATTCCTGACTTCTAACCTGCAAAATTGTGAGAAAATAAATTTCTGTGGTTTAAGCTACCCAGTCTGTGGCAGTTTACAATGGCAGCCCTGGAAAACAAATACAGTTCTCTTTCTCTTTCAAAAGTAAATAAGGAAACGAAGATTGAAAGGCCCAAACTTAAGTCATCTCTACTCTGCTCAGACCAAATTCTGACACTTGGTGTAATCATCCAGTTTTTCAGTGATTGCCTATGGAAATCAGTGCTCCTTTAATCATTTAAACTTTGGTTGTGAATATTCTCCCACCTCGTCCTCTCTACTCAGAGGAGTGAAATACCACAAAACTAGTTGGAAAGGGGCTTCCGAGTGCTGCACAAAGTGAGACAGTATAGAAACATCTGCTTTTACAAATGAGTTAATTCTGAAGAAGTAGACATATATGTTGTGTCTGACCACTGATTTCAAAGTGGATGTAAAGACAAGATGTGTACATTACTAGGTGGGAAATTATGGAAAATAGCTTTTTAAGGATTTTAAGGGTTCTTCCATTTCATATTCTTTTAACAGTACCTACAAAAGAATAAAAAGAAGCCTGGCTTGAGATCCTCTTATTACTTTTTTCCTTGCTCAAACATTCTCTTTTTAAGCACCGTTATAATGCATAAGTAAATGATAGGCTCACATCTCTTTGTTTCTATGTTTACATGAAAATCATGCCCAGTTCCTGCTTCCTACCAAATGAGAGCAGGATGTGAAATACAGTCTTTGTAACCCAGGACATCAGGACATGGAACCAGCATGTGTTGGCATCCTACCCAGATGCACATTGTGGGAGGAAGGCCCTGCTCCCTTGATCCATGCTGGCTTCTCTGGAGCATGTGCACAATCTTTCCAACGATTTGGGAAATTTTAGGCACATCATATTCCACTAATTCTTGACCTCAGAACACTCAAAATGAACTAACAATCATGTGATGGTAGCAGTGGTAATGTTTTGCTTTGGGAAATAAATAGAATATAAATAATTTTTTTAAAAAGCAGTATGATAGAATCTTAAAAGCAACAAGAGAAAAGGAGACAGCTACCTACAAAGGAGTTCCCATAAGACTAGCAGCTGATTTCTCAAAAGAAACCTTGCAGGTAAGAAGGGGCTGGAAAGAAGTGTTCAAAGCCATGAAAGGCAAGGACCTACATCCAAGACTATTCTATCCAGCAAAGCTATCATTTAGAATGGAAGGGCAGATAATGTGCTTCTCAGATAAGGTCAAGTTAAAGGAGTTCATCATCACCAAGACCTCATTATATGAAATGTTAAAGGGACTTATCTAAGAAAAAGAAGATAAAAAATATGAACAGTAAAATGACAACTCAAAACTATCAACAACTAAACCTAAAAAAACAAAAACTCAGCAAACAACTAGAACAGGAACAGAAATGGAGATCACATGGAGGGTTATCAGCGTGGGTAGGAGAGCTGGGAGAATCGGGGAAAGGGTATAGGGAATAAGTAGCATAAATGGTAGGTAGAAAATAGGAGGAGGTTAAGAACAGTATAGGAAATACAGAAGTCAAAGAACTTATATGTACTACCCATGGACATGAACTAAGGGGGTGGGGAATGCAGGTGGGAGGGGTGTGCAGGGCAGAAGGGAATAAAGGGATAAAAATGGGACAACTGTAATAGCGTAATCAATGAAATATATTTTTTAAAAAAGCAGTATGATAATAATGGCTTTGTTTCCCAATATTTCTTAAATAAATCTTTAAGATCTATATAAAATGTTTTGCACCAGTTGTTGAGCACCATCAATGGTTAAATGGTTATTTAACCATTTCATTTCATGAATGATAGGGAGGATTCTCTAATCTTTTCTATCTTCTCTAGTTTGAAGATAAACTCCACTGTGGTCATGCTGACCTATCTGTCATGTGTCAGATGTGATCCAGAAAAGACAGAGGTCAGTCCCAGCAACTGTCTCTACGTGAGAAATGAAACAACGTCCTGAGAAAACATCCAGCCCATGAGAGGAGAGGCTACTCCTGCTTCGACAGAGAGAGGAGGTACCACTGCCAACCTGGACATTTTCATAGTGCAGCATGTGGGGGACAGTGGATACTGAAGGGAAAAGGAAAAGTAAGTTCTTCACCTATGGGCTTCTACTCAACTGTGTCTTTTCCTTGCCACAGAACACCTGGGCTCTCGATATTACACTTCTTTATTGACTTAGCACTCTTAATTTGCACCCAGGAGGGACTTAGAAAGGGTTCCTAAATCAGTCTTACAATTCTCTTGAAACGGGCCCTCCTCTGTCATTCTCCACGTTCAGGTGTTACACTGGTTCAAGTCCCTCGGACACATTCCTTCTAGGGAGTATGACCATACAAGAATCCTAAACCAGGATATTTTTGAAAATTCAGTAAGGTACCAAAAGTAGTAGAAATCACATAATTTTTTCAAAATATGTATATTGACTATTTGGTTTTATTATATTGACTATCCAAATGAGATATTTTTATTCAAGAGCTGTTTCTGAAAAATAAAATTCTTGCTAAAAATATAAAAATAACATATCCTTATACATTAAAGAAAAATAAAAATGTCTTTACATTAATTACCTGAACATTAAAAAATAAACAGGATATCCCAACATTTGCAACAACGTGGATGAGCCTTGAAGGCATTATGCTAAATAAACTAAGTCAGACAGAGAAAGAGAAATAATGTATGATCTCACTTATGTGCAGAATCTAAAAAGCTGAACTCATAGCAACAGAGAATATGTTGGTAGTTCCCAAAGTTGGGATTGAGATATGGAGGTAATAGGTGATAAAAAGGAAAGATAATTATTCTTGGTTCATATCCCCATTCTTTAACTAGCTGCATGTCTCTAAAACTGTATTATTGGAAGAATTTTATGAAGAATATGTATTTTCAATAATGCATTTTTTAAAATTTTATATAAAGTCACCTGCAATTTTTAATTGCATTTTGTGATGCCTAACTGACAATTATTGACACTCAGCTGACTCTCTGAGGGCTATAATATTTGTAGTTGAACAAATGCTATCCATAGGTACTGAGACACTTCATAAGACCAGAAAAAATTCTGCTAAATAGAGGATATTCTCACTTGCAATTGTATTGAAATATGTAAATATTTCAGCCCAATATTTTAACAATCAAGAAGCAAAAGAGGTTCAAGAATAGGAAAAAATTACAGGTGAAGAACTCTCACTAAGACAAAGATGCTGTGGAATAGAGAAAAATTATAAACAAATACATCAACATGAGTTTTAGAAAATTAATAAAATAGTTATATCTTAAAATCAAAAACACACTGTGGAGATAAAAGAGCTCAGAGAAGATCTGGAGATTTCTTTCTCATTCTGGCCCATCTACGTTCATTAGACATTCTAATTATTAATTTTTTTAAGTCTATAAAGTAACCATTTTATTTTTTGAATTTAAGAATAGTTGATATTCAATATTATATTAGCTATATTAGTTTCTGTTGTACAATATAGTGACTCGACATTTTTATCCCTTACAATGCGATCACCCCACTAATTCTAGTAACCATCTGAATCCTTAAAGTGAAAAAGTCTATGTTATCATGCTGTCTCTCCTAGAATGCAGCTCGGTCTCTATGCAAATTTTCCGACTTATACGTAGCAACTTGTAAACCTGCCAAGGAGTGTGAAGGAAAGGTACCATGCATTATCCAAGTCAAAAAAATCAATTATATTCTCTTCCAAAACAATTGGGGCAGCATTAAGCACTACTGAGTTAATTCCAAAAGGTCATCCCAGTGCCTTATTTCTCAGACCCAAGTCTGTTCACTACAAGCAGACTCCCTGAATTCACTGGTAGAGACAGAACAGCTAGCTCCTTTTAAATGACAATCTTCTGTTTCCCTCTGCCTTAAATTAGGTCCTACCTCACCAAGCCTCCCACTAAGTTATCTTTAGCGTCATCACTGTGATTCACATAGATCAAGAAGAAAAGATCAGATTTCCATTTTAAATTAAAAACACGCTGTGTTAAAGTTTGAAAACAGAGAGGACTTCACAATTTGTTTTTGATGATCTATGTCGGCAGTAAAAAGTAACCTATAAAGTTACCTCTCTCATGCCCTCTCCAATTCGAGATTATTTTGGAGGCTTTTAAAAAATATTTCACTGGGAGGTACATATGAAAAAAGCTTTGAGAAAACAAGAATGAAAAGAGAAGAATGTGTACAAATTAAGTCAAGATGGAAAACATATTATTTTGGATATATTTTAAAGAGCTGTAACAAAATGACCCTCAAATTTAATGGCTGAAACAAAATGGGATTTTATTTCTTTCTTAGTGAAAGGTCCAGGGGTGAGCATTTCCTGTCTCTTTCCCTGCAGATCTTGTTACTAATCCATTTCCTAGGATGTTGCTGTTCTCTGCATTAGGTAAGGATGGACCTAGTCTCAGTTTCACCTTTAAGAACAGAGGGAAAGATGAAGTGGCAGGCAGGCAATTTCTTCTTTAAATCATGTTACTTGGAAGTTGCACATAACACTTTTACTATGAGACACTCAATGCTGTAGATATGGCATATAAATAGATGGCATGTGAAATTATCTATATGTGTATGTGTATGTATATGTTTACACACATACATAATGCAATACACATAAATACACTATATATACAATAAGAATGTATATATTTTTGCACATGTTTATATAATCACAGACAATGTAATTACACAACTAAAGTAAGCCTCCTACAAAGCATTGAAGTTTTTATAGAAAATATACTTAAAATTTGTATTAATATTAGTCAGCAACTGCTTATCCCTTCTTTCAATATTGTGTAGACTTTGAGCATTTGTAACTCAAATTGAACAGGAATAAGTCCTATTTTCTTTGAATAACTATCTGATGCATAGCAGCATTAACAGGACTTCTCACAGGATAGGAATTAATTCATTTGGGGAGGCTGATACGAGAGTGGATAGATAGATGGAGAGATATTTCAATAAGATTTCAGAAACCATGCCAGTCCAATCATACATGGAATTCCTTTTATGTGATATCTTTCCTTGTACAATTACAGATGTTTTAAAATACATATACTAAATGAAATTAAAGCTATTACATTGAATAAAAATAAGAATTTATTAAGTATGCTGCATAAATCATTTGCAAAAATTAATGAAGTTATTAAAAGCAGACATCTGCAATATAATTTCAAGGCATTCTACTCTATGATATCAATCTATATTAAAGTACATATTTCAAAGCAAAATTCCTCTGATGCCCTTGTAGCCCACACATACATTCAATCTCAACATATTCCATATGTTGTTTGTAAAATTACATATGTAGTTCTACTAATACAAGGCCAAACAAATGAACTCAATGAATTGAGAGGAAACTAGTTCAGCCAATCTTTAATTTTTCTCTAGCTCTGCTACAGAAGCATCTTAGCATCTGCCATTTTGTCAAAGAAATTAGAGACTTCTTTAAGTGAGACTGGCTGCCATTCCAGAAAAAAATTAATTTTAAGCCTTGTTTAGAATACAGTAAGTTATGCAATGAAAGCTAGCTACTGTTGAAAAGTGTATCTTTGCCCTACAAAGTTGAATCAAATTCAAGTATTGATTGTGAATTTCATAACATGCTTCCTAGAATCAGCTGCATCCTGGTTTATACCTCTTGTGCCTGATGGGCCCCAGGGGGAGCTCTTCAGCTTTTCCACTGGTGACCAGCCTTCACCACCATTCTGTGCAGGGATATTTTAACCCACTTTATTGTCCTCTTAAAGACCTTGAGCAGTGGATCTGGAAGTGGGCTCTACAACCACAAAATCATCCTGAAGAAAAACTGCTTTCCCTAGTCAATTTGCATTACAACTTACTTGGATTCTGGTAAACAGAAATTGACATAGTCATCAATTAAATTTTTGTCATTGTAATGTGTGCAACCTGATGCAGGTGCAATGGAGGATGTGAAGTAATGTAAGAAAAAGCACCAACCCTTAAGGAATTTATACATTAATTGAAATAATGAAGGGAACAAAGTATTTAACAGCACAAGGAGCCCTATGATAGTGTTGAATGATTAGTATAGATAACTGATTTAGAAACTCAAACACAAGAGAGAACACTGCACAGGACTATTCGAAGGCCTCTACATAGTGGAAATGCAATGGGGACAGACAGAATCCAACAAAGGCAGAGAGAAAAATGGAAAGCAATTCTTTAAAAAGAAAAGTTAGGAGGATATTCTGATCAAATTCTTCAGTCATCTTCCTTAAAACTTATTCCCAGTAATAGTATCAATTGACATTTATTGAGTGTTTCCTCTGTGTCAGGCATTTTACAAAAATTATTTCATTTAAACTTAAGACACATTTCTTCTGATTTGGGGGTCAAGATCATTTTACTTCATTGATGAGGATTCTGATGAGGATCAGTTAATTAAATCATTTAAGGTAACAAAGCTAAAAAATAGTAGAGACAGGAAGCAAATCTTGTGTGGCTCTTGAACTAACATGCTCAACCACACTAATATAATGGTATTCTTCTTGCCAGGTTGTGGGAACCCACCCTTTCGTCTCGCTTCTACTGTCAGAGATTACCTTTTTGGTCCTTATCATACTTCACATTAATTGCTATTACACCTTACTTGAAGTATGGCTTCCCTAATTTTCATATCTGTCTCTACATTTTATCCTTCTTAATGCCCACCCCATGTTCTGATCACTTACTCCATGTTCAAAACCTTGTAGGGACAGTCCGTTGTAGGGACTTCCACCGATCTAAACAATCTCTCTCTCTTCCTTTCTTTCTCTCCCCCTGCCCCTCCAATGTTCTCCTGTAATGCCAATTTTCCTAGCCACGTGTTGCCTACCCCACTGTTAATGCTACTTCATGTTAGATGCATTCATGTACTTGCTTGTCTTTCCCACTAGATTTCCAGTTACTTAATGACAGAAGGCATGACTTCTCCTCCTTTCTTCTATAGTTTCTAGTAAAATTCAAAGTGCATGGTAGACATTGAACAAGTGTTTATTTGAATTTTGCTGAATTGGCATGTTGTAAGCCAAGTGGGCAGCCTGCAGCACCTGGGGGTGGGGGGCGGCGGGTGGTGTGTGAAGAGAACAAGGGACAAGGTAGGTAGGCCAGATTGTGGGGGCACCTTGAATACCAGTGTGAGAAGTCTGGATTTTAACTTGAAATGTTCTTTGTGCTGAAACATGTTTTGAAATACACAGCAAAGTGTGAAACCAAATTTCATCATATTGCTTCCTCTGCAGTCATTCTTTCTTTCCACGTACAAACACAGGCAAGTCTTTTGCACAACACCTTAGAAGAATCACCTGCCCCATCTTTAGAAGCAGTACTCATTGTCATTCTGTGTCATTATCAAAACTTCCCCAAACAGTTCTCTTTCAGTGTCTGCAAGTGGGTGTTCCTGTGGGCGTCAATGCCTCATTTAAGAAAGTACGACAGATTACCATAGCAGCAAAACTGGACGTGTTAAAGTATGACATCTCCGCCACCTGAAAGGACATGGGAAATGACGCTGGACCAAGCCTTGGCTTGTTGGCATTGATGGCTGGTTCTGCAGCACTGACTTCAGACTTACTAGCGTTTGTCACTTGCAGTCTCTGTTGCTACTAAAATTATACCTGAGCTATCATAGAGTCACATCAGGAGGCTACAGTTACCCTCTCCCGAGGGAGCAGATTACCCTGGTGTCCACAGTCTGTGAGCAGGATCCCCACTGACTCGTGCCCTGGCTAAAGTCACAACCCTACCATTGCCAGAGAGGCTACCTTTGAGATTCTTTACCCATAAAATGGGAAATGAAACCTAGCCAGGTATCTGACATTTTTTGTTTTGTTTTGTTTTTTGTTTTGTTTTGTTTTGTTTTATGGGGGAGAGAGTGCCAACAGATATAATGGATATCAAAAAAACAGTTAAGATATCAACCAAGATTCAACATAAGGGAGTGTGTGTGTGTGTGTATTTGGTGTAGAAGACTGTCTCGTTTACTCTAAATATCAGTAGCATTCTTGGCCTCTACCCACCAGATCCCAGTAGAACCCTTACCACTGCCCCACCACTACCATCACCAAGTTGTGACAGTAAAAATGTCTCCAGAGGTTGCCAAAAGTCTCTTGTGGGAGGAAAATCACCCCTGATTGAGAATCACTGCTCTACCCCTCCATTCTACTCATGGTATTAACACATTCAAAACCAGGCAGTAATTTTTTTAATAAACAATTTCTACAGAAACCATTACTCAAAGTAGATTAAAAACTCAAACCATAGTTACAACAGAGGAGCCTTAATATTCTTACCACCATTTTTACTTGTTTTCTGCTAGACAAGTTATTGAACAATCTATGAAGATAGCTTGGTACCATCTAGAAACGTCCAAAGACCTTCACTCTGTTTTCATAAAATTTGTTCATCTTTCAAAAATGTAGTGAAGCAACAATATAGAGAATAGGGCTCAAGATTGAGTTGAAGCCATCATTATGATTAAGGATTGGCATTAAGGATGTTTCAACTTCTCCATGCCTCAGTTTTCTTTTGATAAAATGAGGCAGTTAATGAAATGACTGCAAGAGTATCTTTCTATTATAAAGTTTAAAGATTCTGTGATAGCAAATTTCTCAAAATAGGCCTCAAGAAAAAAATGATGAATATTTGATGATAGTCTAACAGTTACACCCATGGGTTTTCTTATTTCATTGTCATTTCTTAATAAAGATAAGATATAATCCTTGCTCTTAAGAGGTTTACAACACAGTAAGAAGGAAAAGACAAAGGCATCTAATATAAAGCAGAATGTGGTAAAATACTATTAGAAGTCAGAAGAGGGAGGAAATAGAGTCAAGTAAAATCAGTGGATAACGTGTAGCTAAAGTGTTGACATATGATTTGAGCTTTGAAGAGTCAATAGCCTTAATCACAGATGATGATTTGATTAGATTGAGGTGAAATTCTCAGAACCGCACAACAGTGAAGGAAAATCTTTCAGCAGCCTCTGGGTAGAGAAATGCGAGATTGTAGGGCATTGTATGACCACACTGAGTAGCATAGTTGGGCATGCTCAATGCATGTACAAGGTTATGGGAGATGTGAATTAAGATAGGCTGGGACAGAAGATAGAAAGCGTCCAAAGTTCAGAAGTTATGTTCAGTAGAAATCCGTGGCAGATTTCTGAGCAAGGGAATAAAACGAAAATTTCAAAACTATACTTTTAAATGTTATCAATTGAAAGTTGAATGGAAGAAATTAACGAGGAGTTCTTACCCACGTAAGAAGGGACGAGGTGTGGATCTGCCTGGCTGCAGAGATGAGCACTGGCATGAAATGAAGGGAGGGACATTCTAGAGCTCAAAAATGTCCAGTTTTACAAATGCTTTCTTAGCGCCTACTAAATACTAGGCATAGGGCCCAAAAGTGTGGGAATAAAGAATTGGCAAGACATTGTCCCCACTCTCAAGGAATGGGGTATAGCTTATTGGTTAAAAGGATGGCCACCAGAAACTGAAGTCTGGCTTCACAACTCATAAACTGTGCAGCCCTAAGACAGTTGCTTAACCTCTCTGTGCCTTAGATTCCTTGTCTGCAAAATGGGGGTAGTTAGTAAGATTCCTCATGGCATTACTGAGAAGATTGAGTTAACAGAAGGTACTCAAAATAAGGTTTTCCATATAAGATTCAATATTTAGCTATTTATATTTCCACAAAATGAATTAATTTTATAAGAAGGAATTTTGATTAAGTGAAAGAAAAAATTTCAAAGAGCAAAAAAGAGGGGGCAATCTATTTTACAAGTGGCTTTTAAGAATCCGTCAATAAATATTAGCTCAGCTCAAGACTGAATACAAGCAGCTAGAGGCTTCATCTAATCCAATAATTTAAAGACACGTTCTCTCTCAGAAGTACAGAACTCTCAGAGCAGAGGAACAAATTATGTTTTTATATTAAATCAATAAGAAGAGTTCATGGTTATAATGATTCACTCTGCTCTGTATTACTTTATCAATGACAGAGGTAGAAAATATTATGAGAGGCACACTTTATCCTTGACTATCTAGTTTTGCTAAGCTGTCTCTTTTGATTGAACAAAAAGATCTTTTACAACTCAAGATTATATACACTATTCATAGAATATCTAACATTTCAAATGTTTTCTCTCTTGCTCCTCCTTCTGTGCTATCTAACCAGGCTGTCTCCCATTCCATGAAAATTCTGGATTTATCCAGGAAACATGGAAAATTGCAATAATAAATCACCAGTGATTAATAACAGGAATATTATGGTTTTAGACAATGAACTAACTCCTGAGAGTTTACACTTACTCTAATCATCCTTCCTTATATTTCTGAAACTAAACTCTGAAATACGGTAGTATTATTAACAAAGCAGCTTCTCTGTTTCAGCATTTATTTTAGGTTTTATTGTCACAGAGGATCCAGTTCAACCTGAACATTCCTTAGTCGCCCCACTCTCCTGGAAGCCTGTAGTCCTGAAATAAATTTCCTAAGCAGGATGGAGTTAAATAAAATACTCATTTTCTAGGACTTGGAACATTTGTTCTAATTTCACACCTTATGCTGCAGCTCAGTTAGTGCTTGAAAGGCAAGCCATGCAGCCAGAAAGCAAATTCCAACCTCGTCTCTTCTTTGTCACTCCACCTTCTGAGCCCCTGGGACAGAAGATGCATTGATCTGCCTGTTTGCTTCACTCTCCGCGCTGCTCAGCGGACGTCGAAGTCAGAAACCTGGAGACGTGCTTAATTTCCACTCAAACCCTGTTTCAAACCTTGTCCACTATATTCTTTATAAGCCCTTGTATTGTTTAACATAATCTCCCAGATAGCTTCAGAGATGAAAAGCAACTTGTTCATACAGTAAATATTTATTAAGCGCCTACCACATGTGCACACCCCTGAAACTGCTGTAGTATGCGGTAAGGCCATAGGGAAGCGAGGCTAGGGGGTACCTCATAAAAAATAGTTACTACGAAGCTTTTTTGTTTGAGAAGTACAGAATCTAGTTGAAATACAAACATGAGAACATGAATTATACATTCCTAAAAAATTATGGATCGGAATTTTCACTTCATTTTTTATTTTTCAGATTCCCTGAGATGCTCATATTTAAATTTAAAATCATCTGTCTTTAAGGATAGAGAGTAATGTGTGATTTCTTTATAAGAAACTGGGTAAAAGGACCACAGAGAGTTATTTTACATGGAGCCATTAGACATAAACAAAAGAAATGCATCTTCCTTAGTAAACACCATAAATTTAAGTTTACCGTATTTTTCAGATCATAAGACGCACCTAGGTTTTAGAGGAAGAAAATAGGAAAAAAAATTTTGAAGCAAAAAATGTGGTAAAATATTTAATAATATAATATTTCACCAATGTAAATGTAAACAGAACTCAACAGCAGCATTAACAACCCTTATTCCTCCCAAATTTGGGGGGCAGGGGAAGTGCATGTCTTATAGTCTGAAAAATACGTAAATGAAATTCACTTTAATAAACAATGGTTACTTGCTAGAAATATTTATGCATGTTTCTAAACATTCCCATTTTTTGACTTGGCAAAATTCAATTTAGGTGTGTATTCTCTCTCTCTCTCTCTCTCTCTCTCTCTCTCTCTCTCTCTCTCTCTCTTCCCTCCTCCCTTCCTCCATCCCTCCACATATTGTATATGTCTAATGTTTTACTGTTACAATATTGCTGTTTCTTCACATGATATCAAGAATTCCCCCTGCATCCTCCTACTTCCCATAACCACGGCAGGAAAGCCAAAAAAAGCACCACAGGACGAAAAGCAGTCTCACCCTTTGGTTTTTAAACACTAAAGTAACCATTCGTTAAATATCTAATTTCTATGACCTCTCCAATCCCCATGATTTGTCTTTATTATTGGTTTAAATGAGGTCTACTGCAGTAGTCACAACCCAGCAAGATGTCAACATAGGGAACTCAAAGCATGATGCTAAGGAAATTTCCCCTCATGTACGTAACAGTTTATACTGGGTATTAATATTTTAAATTCTCTATAAAATTATGCTTTCTCTTTCTCTTTTTCCTGTCAATATAGCCAACAGTTATTATTTCTTTTAGTAAATAGCTAGAGAAATTTAACATTCTTCTACAATCTAAACATAAAATCTTTTTAATCAAAAACAACAGGTTAATCCTGGCTTTGGAGTCAGAGAAATCATATTAAAATTCATACACTGTGATTCATTCAAAACCTGAATCTAGCAATATATAATCCTATAAAGCCACAGAGATTTTAGATCAAGGCAAAAAAGGTAAATCAAACCTGAAATGAATGGATTAGCAGAAATGAGAGCGTTACAGTATTATTTCTTTGTACTGAGTAATAGAGAAGCAGATTTTGTCAAATCTTTCTTTCTAATTCCCATCTGGAAAAGCCTTGCTCTGGAAATGAACAGGTTTGAAGGAATGCCTTTAACATCTGTAAAGTTAAAAAGCATCAACAATTGAAATGGGCTTAATCCCTCATTCAACAGCAGGCACTTTATACACAATCATGAGAAGTGATGAAAGTCAGACACAGATGTACAAATTGTTAGACTTAATCAGATTGGTCCCCTACCCTGGTTTAGCCTACTCTGTTTTAGCCTGTACTTAACCTGGGTTAACTGAAGTAGACGGTCAGATAGATACGTTAGAAATGAATTCAGGTCAAAAATCAGGTTTGAGATGTCGGGCAGTAACTTATTTTAACTGCATGAATCACCAAATACAGATAGTTTTTATTACTGATAGTTTTGTGTATGTCATTGTGCACATTCATCTTTACTAGATTCAGAGCAGACTGAGTCTGTGAAATGGACCTAGCGTTTGCCCCTCTGAGGTTCTGAAGGGAGGAGAAGAGACTGCGTCAAGGGGGTGACAGCGATGGAATGGCCGCAACAGGCAGAGGCAGTAGGCGTGAGACACAGCGGTTTCAAACACTGCCTGTTTACGATGCCTGCAATGTTTTTGGAGCGGCACACATATTTAGCTGCTCTGAAATCCATTCTGTGTTCACAGCTCCAGCTGTTGAATGCTCATTTCTTTTCCCACGTGGTTGCATGAACACAGAGGAGGAAGCTGAAATTTGTAATTACATAATCAAAGAGCAGTATTGATTTCACTAGCAATTGGTTATAAAAACTATGCACATCTATAAATTTATCCCAAGTTTTTTGTGGGTTGTTTTTAATCCAGTTACTTACTCCAAATTTCCAACTTCTGTCCTATGAGAAGTCTCAAGACAAGTTTGTAACTATGCTGGAAATAATGTCAGCACTACCACTAAGCGTAACTACTATAGACTCTCTAAATAGTGCTGTGTATGTGTTCATAAAGTAAACCAGATAGTTGGATAACTGGTTACATTAGAACTCACACTAGTGGTAATGGTATTCCATAGTTTCTTCATTCATATAGTAGTTGTTTTTTCAAACTGAGTAATGCATGTGACTGTGCTTTTGATCTCTAATATACCACACACACATTTTAGTTGTCAGTATCATTATACTTCAATAATAGTAGAAATATCTTAACATTAAGGGCACCATAGTCAAATGACAATTTACATTCAGAGAAAATTTTAAAATATCCCGTTCAGTTTTGTCTCATGTCCGTGTAAGTAAAAGAATTTGTTGTTGCATCTCTTATCTTCATTCAATGTTAGTTTCAGTGTAAAAGTATCTGCAAATTCCCTTTTAGAAACTTTTCTCCCTCTTCTGACCTCAATCCCCACAACCATAAATCACGTGACACTTTAAAGCTGAGTGATTTCTTACCATATGGGATCTGAGAATAAGATCAAACCCGACCTAGACAAATGCCACACAGCAAGTCGACAACTGTTCCTGGAGTCCCGGGCAACGCCTGGGAGAGCGCCTGCCAGGGCCTACTGTTTTCAAACGGGTTTCATATCTCTAACAATTTAAATCTGCCAAGAGGAAACCGAGACAATCAAGCTTTGAGCCAAAAAGCCCCAAGCTTCAGCTAGAGATGTATCCTGTCTTTAGCCTGCTGATGAAAAGGGAGCAGAGGAGAGGAAAGAAGAGAGATTCGTAATGAGCAGGACAGAGGCTTGGTATGTATGTATCTGGAATGCCACAGCAGGCCAGTTTCTGGCCCTCATTAAGGGCCTTTGTTGAGCTCCATGTGTGAAATGGAGAATACCCTCTTCCCTTCCCCTTGCCAACTCCCACTGCACTTTGGGTTGACTATTGTCTGTAACATGTATCCTTCCCACCTCCCCATCCCAACCCTCCCAGAACTGTGTTACCAGGGAGAGATCACACCAGAGATCATACCAGATCTCCCTTCTGGTCCAGGTTCAGAACAAAGTCTTGGTGCCAAGGAAATCTCCCTAGAAAGACCCTGCATTACCCCTGCTCGCCTTTTCTGGCTCTTCCATTCTTTATATCACCTCAAATTCGTTCACCAAAAAAAGAGGGGGTTAACGAGAAAGTCAGCTTTTCATATGGTCTCCAGTTTATGAAGAGAGGAGAGAAAGCAGGAGGGCTAGTGGTAGCTTTCTGCACCAAGGAGCCATATGCACTGAGAAAGGAGGAGGCCCTGCTCTGCCAGCCTGGCGCCTGCCAGCCTTCCTAGCACCTCATATTGGAGAAAGGAGACCCACCGTTTCTTCCCACAGTTCCAGGTGGTAAAAATTCATCGTTTATCCAAGCAGACACCTTCAATCATCATACTCAAATCACAGCCCATTGAGATAAACTGTGGTTGTAAATAAATAAATAAGCTACAACGTGTGCTATTTTGAGGTATAATATTTTCAGAGTTAAGGATCTTTTCTGTTTTCTACAGTAGCTGAAATATGATCTTTTGAATTAGACTGTCTAGATTCAAATCCCAGCTTCTCACCAGTTAGCTGTGAGATCTTAGGCACTTGATAAATTGTCTGAGTTTCAACTTCTTCATTCTTATAAGGAGCATAAAAACTTATTTCACTGGGTAATTGTGAAGATAAAATATGGGCTAATCGTCACAGAGCACATAGAACTGTTGTGATGCTATCACTGACAGCAAGCAGCCAGCAAACAACAGCTATTGGGTTTCAATTTGGGATCAAAACATGCTATTAAATGATCTTGCTTACTTCAGTCTTAAAATAATAACTGAAAACATTTTGCCTGTGAAGTTCTTTAAAGAGATTTTTGTCTCAGTCATCTTCAGTCAGACCTGGAAAATCCACTACTTCCTGTATGACATCAGAGTAAAAAAGACTTTATAATCACAACTGAAGGTGAATTTGAAATGTGTAGTGTTGGGAGTACACTGAGATGACCTTTCAGAAGGACAGTTTGGCAACACCTGTCAGAGCAACGAGAGCCCCACTGCTGGCAATGTGTGCAAAAGGCAGGATCGAGAGGATTCTAATGAAGTTGATTGCAACTTGTTAAAAATTGGAGACCATCTGTATGGTTTTTTGAGTGATATGAAGAAGACTGTTTAAACACACTTATATATCCAGTGAAGCATTATGTAGTCATTAAAAATACCATAGAAACATTTAACAAGCTAAAGAAATAATCACAAAAGAAATTAAAAAGCACACTGAAAACCATTACTGTATCCCATTAACAATATACTTCCTGGAGGAAAAATACTGGGAGGATACAACAAAAATATTAACATCTTTGTATTGGCACAGAAGGGTTACGGTTGACTCTATGTTGGCATTTTTGTCTTTTGGATTGCACAGGGGCGGGGTGGAGGTGGAAGAGGGCATAGGGGATACACGGTAATGGAAAAAATACAATAAAATAAAAATAAAAAAATAAATTGCCTTTGGAAAAATATGTATTGATTAGTAATTTTAAAATAATGTAAATGAATTTGCTTGAGCTTTATATTTTACCATTCATTGAAAAATCAGAAGTAATGACGTCCACATACGTAAGTGTAAGTTCACGGACACTTGCCCACACATATTTATTCATATTTCCCCCAATGTCAGTACACTGATATACGCCTGCATAAAGAGACATGCTTGCAGTGACACAGGAAAAGCCCTACTGCTTTCACATAGAAAACATGTGTATTTCTTCACATACTCATGTGAAACCCAATTTTTAAGCCCTATTTAAGAAATAGTTTCAGAATATCTTTTAATGCCTCTTCTTTGTGAAGTCTTCAAATGCTGCTGACCTTGCATAGTCATTTTCCCTTACAACATATTAATTATTGTTCGGGCCCCTCTGGCCTGCTCATGAAATCAATGAAGTGTGGAGTGCCTCTGTGCAGAGTAATATTTCATATTTGGTACTTTAGGTATTAATTACTTTTCTGTTTTTGTTAAACGAGTCAGAAAAAAAAGATATCCTGTCTCATGTTGTAATGACCTGTCAATGAGGAAAACAGCAAACAAGTGACATTTGCTCACCTATTGAAAGCCGCTAAGAGAAGAGCTACTTCTGCACCAGCATTGGTTTCACTGTCACAGCATCTTATGGAAGCCTGCTGCTTCGTAAGTGAGGGTCCTTCCCCTAGTGACTGGCTTTTTTGTGTTTAAAATTACAGGTGTGAAGTATGAGAAGCGAGTAATCTAAGTCACACCCCACTGTTTTGAGCCTGAAATCCAAAATACAAAGTCCAACTCAATGTCCACTGAACAAGGTACACAGAATACAATTCAAAAGTTAGACAATTTGACAAATTGTAATCTCCAAAGAGAAAAAATATGGGAAGATGCTAGCATATTAAAATTCTATTTAGCTGCCATGTCAGCTGCTCAACAGTTAAAATGTAATAAATCAGTTCGTCCATCTGAAAGCAGCAGCTTTAATCCTGAATTCTAGGAGCTTGTCTGCTCGCTCTCATCTTTCTCTGGCTTTTCTCTTTAACGCCAGCCATTCAGCCCGAACAAAAAATTCAGGTGTGATATTTCTTGATTCAAGAGCTGTGTTAAGCAGTTATAAAGCTGCTGTAATTTACAGCAAAGAATAAAGCTAACCTAAAAGACCTCAACCCCAATTTGCTAAAACTTATTACACCTCATTGGCCACTGAATAGCCAAAAGATGAAAAAAGAGAAAAAAAAACCACATCTGAATAAGAAACTTTACTAGCATCAGCCTAATGAGAAATGATTAGCTTAAAATTGCTCTGGCTACATCGATAGGTTCAGTTTAACACTATTTATGATGTTATGATTTCCTATTTCCTGAGTTATATAAAAGCCAAAGCAGTTACTGAAACAATACTAATGAGACGATAGATGTTTTCAGATGTCTGTCTGACTGCCGAGTCTAGTTAAACATCTGTAGGATATCTGTAATCTCCCAAGTGTCCATCATTAGATGAGTGGACAAAACAGCTATGGGACATTTGCACTGTAGCATACTACTCGGCCATAAAAAAGAAGAAAGTTTTGCCCTTTGTGACAGCAATGGATGGACCTGGAGAACATTACGCTAAGTGAAATAAGCCAATCAGAGAAAGGCAAATAGCATATGATTTCACTCATATGTGGAATCTAATGAACAAACTGAACTAACAAGCAAAATAGAGACAGATTGACAGAGAGAGAGAGTGCAGGTTGGCAGCTAAGGTGGGGAGAGGGTGAGGGGAGAAGGGATTGAGCAAACAGGATAAAGGACCCATGGACATGAACAACAGTGTGGTGATTGCGGCAGGGATTGGAGGGAAGAGAGGCATAAGGAGGCTAAATGGTAATGGGAAAAAATACAATAAAAATTATTAAAAAAAAGACATGAGTAGTCTGTTCAGTATCTCAGCAGTTAAATTAATAATATGTTCATAAAGTATATATACACAATTGTGTTAAACGATAGTGACTTTGGTACTATAGATATACCAACTGTGCTGACTGCATTCACATATTACTTAATAAGGTGCATGAACATGCTGGATAGCTGACCAAGAATGTGTGATCATTAATACCTAGCCTCTTGTTAATGCCACCCCACACCTCTCCAAAGAAGAATACGCATCAGCTGAGTTTTGCACGAACCTTCTTCAATCCATGATTTCAATGAGAACCTCAGCTGTGATATGTATTCCCTTTTGCTAAATTGATTTGGGTAATGCCAAACACTTGGAGGTAAACTCATGGTCAAAATGTTACTATGTGAAAAAAGTAACAAGGGGTTGGTTTACCCTAAATTAGCTCAAAATAATTCTAACATTCTCAGAGATTAATCCGTAATGGTATATTTGGTGAGGTAACTTATTTGCCCACAATTCTCTAAAACTTCCATGTATTACAGGTATGTAATACATAGCCTTTGTAGTACAACACCCTGGTGGACATTCATATTTAGACTATAAAGGAAAGTTCTAAAGAGTGACTTGGGTGAGTCACAACATTTTTACACATATATCAATCAGTTGCAATATCACATGACTTTTGAGATTCTCAGATCTGTTAATTTTCTAAAATATGGACCAGAGACTAGAAACCATATCCACTGCTAACGAGGAAGATGGCATTCAAAGGTGCTAAATAGATAAACCTATAGCATATGCATACTGCAGAACACCCACCTACGCTTTCCCTAAGAAACAAAATAAACAAAGCAAACCCCTCTTTACTCTATCACCAAGCCCACCCTTCTCGCTCAAGATGTTGCTGTGCATTTGCTTTCTATTTTAGGTAGCTTACCCATTTCACAACTCGTCTACTGGCACAATTAATTCAATTATGAAAAAATCATATATATATATATGCACATATATTAGTATGATTTTAAATAATTTTAAAATCTAATCATTTCTTGCCTTTTTTGGTCTTTAGTGTTAAATTGAGTTGATCTGAGAATTATTAAAGAATATGTTCTGCTTGGAATACAATACAATTTCAAAGTGAAATCAAATACTTAAATAGAAGAAGGCCAAAGTTTAATGTTGGGAAGCAGAAATCATTTCTCATAAGTCTTTGTTTTAGAAAAATAAAAGGCTTTCTATTTTCTTTTGTTTAAGATTTTACCATCCATTCCAGCTACTACCCATGGCAGTCATACACTACACTGCCAGGAGGGGAAAAAAGGATTATCTGAATGCCCAAGAATGCATGCAGTATCATCCTATGAGTGCTTCTGATACTGAAATGTTTGTATTATTAACATCCTCTAAAATTTACTATAGTTACTAATTTGCTATAGTCAGTGGACAGAAATCATGTAGCATGATTTACACTACTGCAAAATCTTTACTAACATGGGCCCCATAAATTTGGTCATTTAATAATTTGGTATTAATCTCTTCCTTCAATAAAACAAGAATGATCATGATTATTATTAATGCTATTTTTAGTTAGTTTTAAATTATGCCATTAAGATAAAACATTCTACTTAATTTAATATTTCAACTCAAAATTAATTTCTGAAGTCTTTAATTCTAGTCAGTCTGCATAATTACAAGGTATTGTAATAATCTTGCAGTTGAATCTCTGAAGTGCATTTAACAATAGAGAATGTTAAGTGAATATCTTATTTAGATATGGCAGCTTAGAGTTGGCCTTCAGTTTTCAGAATTCCAACAGGCAGCATTCTAATTAAGAAATTAGACCCTGGCTGGATAGCTCAGTTGGTTAGAGTATTGTCCTGACAGGCCAAAGTTGGGGGCTCAATCTCTGGTTGAACACATACAAGAAGCAATCAATAAATACATAAATAAGTAGAACAACAAATCAATGTTTCTCTCTCAAAAAAAAATCCATATAATAAAAAAATTTTAGATATGAATTTAAAATCTTAATTCTTGAAAAAAAAGATAAACAATGGATAAAGCATTATATAATATTCTGATAAAATCATCACAAATTTTAAAGTGTCATGAATTTTCTTTTATTTTTTAAAAAGAAGTATGCTTTTGAAAAAAAAACAACAGTTAACATGTCATCTCAGAGTGTTCTCGTATACCACCGCCTTCCAATTTAGAGCATCTTGTGAATGGAAAAGTGAATTCTGACATTTTGTGGAGAATTTCACAGGCTGACAGGTGTTACTATAAAAGCAACTTGCAACTTAAGACCACCATCTACTGGCTCTGCCCAATGCTGCAAAAGCTATCTGTGTGATATCCAACATTGTAAATGCACCCTCTAAGAAAATAGAGACTCTTTTAAAGAATTTACTAAACTGGTACCCATTCTTTGAGAAAATACAATTACTAGAATCTGTTGTTAGATTCTGTTACATATAATGATTAAATGCAGATATTTTTTTCACATAATAAACCTGATATTTTTTAATCAGACTTGATTATAGACAGGGATACATTTAGATGCATGTCTTGCCACAGATTTTCTATAATAATCAAGTTTCTATTTAGGGACTAAATAGACACTGTTAATAAGGCCCCTTTGTACCAATTCATATTGCCTTCTATTATTCAAAAGCCATGGACTGGTATTAAGTTTGGTGAGGTATTATGACCAGGAAAGGGACATGAAGTTGTAACTTAGGGTAACAGCCTTCCCTGGAGACTTTTAAATTACTGATTAGTAATTTCCAGAGCTAGATGAAAGATGAGTTAAATTTCCTAAGTGCATTTACCATAGTTCTGCTTCCTCTCAATTCTTTTTAAATTTAGAGACAAAGTGTACATTTATACTATCCTGGAAAAATGTAATCCCTTGTTTTCTAAATTCCTCAAATCACCTTGTTCATTTAACAAATATTAGTTAAGGGCCCCAGGCTCTGCGGTAGTCAGTGGGGATGCATAAGTAAAGTATAAATACAATTCCAATTAACAAAATTGAGGATAAAATATATCTATATTTTTATACAAGGTCTGTCCAGAAGGTATCCAGCCATGTAATATGAAAAACAGAGACATTTATTGAAGATACAACATACAATACACATTGTACACAGGACAATGATGCCTCAGTCCCCTTCAAGGTAGGCACCTTGGGACTTCATGCAGTTCTTTCAATCACCATCAGCTACCCCATCATATTTTCTAAATCTCACTGATGGTATGAAATCTCTTCTCTTTCAAAGGCAATGTTAATTTCAGAAAAAGCCAGAAGTGGCAGGACACCAAATCTAGGCTGTAGGAGGACTGAGTCCCCTGGGTGATTTAATCTTTTGCCAAAAATCTCTGCACAAGACGTGATACATGAGCGGCAGCATTGTTGTGATGAAGCTGCCAATCACCAGCTGCCCACAGCTGTGGCCTTTTACATCATTTAAATAGTTTCCAAGAAGGAATCTTCAAGCTTAAGGCAAAATTTGAAGCAGATTTGTTGCTCTACTTCCTCAGTCATTTTGAATGCAACAACCACACAGTGCACATGCTCACTCAATGGTGTCTACTGCCCCACTGACTAATACAATGAAGGTGTCATTGTCCACACATGTGCATTCCAGTCCACTCTCCTTGGCTGCCAGCTTACATTGATGTCATGCAAACCATTCTCATTATATTAACAATGGCTGTACTTTTTCTGGATAGACCTGCGTACTGGGTAAAATCTCCATACATCCAAGGTGATTTTTAATTTTTTTGTGATTTGTTCCACCAACTTTTCTGTTATCCAAACTTGAAATCTTGCCTCAGCTTTTATGATTAAAATAGAAACAATGAAATAGAAATGCCCTCATCTTCCCAACACTAAATCCACCAGTTTACTTAAAACACTTAGTTTTGCCTTCCAGCCTGTTTTAGTGGAAGACAGCCTCCTCCTATCAAAGGTTAAGTTTCCACTGCCCATCACACATCAGCCCCTGGATCCTCAAAATATTTCTTTTGCAAACAGGAGTTTCTTTATGCAACATTATCAATTTCCCCTCTCCACTGGATCATTCTCAATGGCATACAAAGAACCTTTAGTTTTGTGCATTACAAAAAATGTTTCCTTAACATTCTACTGTCTACCAGCCAATCACACTACCCCCTTCATGGCAAAATTTCTTGAAAATTTTTCTGTAGTCTCTGCCTCTATTGCATCTCCTCCCATGTTCTCCTCCTCCCATTCCAGCAGGCTTTCCACCCCTCCATCCACTGAGATCACACAGTCCATCACCAGTGTTTGCACGTTTTCACATCCCCCAGGAACATTCCTGTTCTCATCCTCACAGACTTCTCAGCAGCGTTGGGCCATTCTGTCCTCCAGGAAAGCCTCACGTTTCGGTCTCTAAGACACTCCACTCTGCTGGGTTTTCTTCTGTCCTTGCTAGTCATACCTTTGTTGGCTCTTTTTTTCTATGAAGACATCAGTATTGGAAAGCCTCTCAGAATCTGACACTGGGACTCCTTCTCTTCTGTATCTATACCCTCTTACCAAGTGATTATATCTAGTCCCATGGCTTTAAAAAATATTCATATTTCCAGTGATTCTGAGATTTATTTCTCTAGTCTTGAACTTTATCCCAAATTGACTTCAGATACAATTGACCTTTTTCAATTACAGTTTACATGCAACACTATTTTGTATTAGTTTCAGGTATACAACATAGTGGTTAGACAATCATATACTTTACACAGTGTTCCCCCGATACTTCCAATAACCAACTGGCACCATATTTGGTTATTACATTATTGACTATATTCCCTATGCTGTCCCTTACATCCCCATGACTGTTTTGTAACTGCCAATCTGTACTTCTTAATTCCTGCACCTGTTTTACCCAGTCTCCCAAATCCCTCCCATCCGGCAACTGTCAGTCTATTCTCTGTCTGTGAGTCTGTTTCTATTTTGTTTGTTAGTTTATTTTGCTCTTCAGATTCCTCATATAAGTGAAATCATATGGTATTTGTCTTTTTTTGAATGACTTATTTCACTTGTGCCATTATTTACAACAGCCAAAATAGGAATCAACCAAAGTGCCCATCAATACACAAGCAGATAAAAAAGTTATCATACATATATACGATGAAACATTACTTGACCATAAAAAAGCACTAAATCTCACCATTTGTGACAGCATGGTTAGGCCTAAAAAGTATTATCTAGTTGATCTCCTGATATTTCTACTTGAATGCCTCATATGCATCTCATTAACAAGCCCCAAACAAAACTCCCAAGACCTGCATAACCTGTCTTCCCCTTGTTTTTCAGACATGTCAATACACAGCACTACAATCTACCTAGCTGCGTAAGCAGACATTTAGAGATCCTTTCTC
Source organism: Tonatia bakeri (assembly GCA_004024845.1). Classification (NCBI taxonomy): domain Eukaryota; kingdom Metazoa; phylum Chordata; class Mammalia; order Chiroptera; family Phyllostomidae; genus Tonatia; species Tonatia bakeri. The sequence continues at coordinate 107,246 of PVIA01003305.1, forward strand.
TCCTCTCCTTCCTATACCCCATCCATCCGCAATTCTTGTCAGTTGTATCTATGAACTATCTCTTTAATCCGTAGACTCCATTTCTATACCCACAAATGAACTGCTGCTACTGTCTCTAACGTAATGCTTGCCTCCTGCCCTTGTTACACTACCTTTTCTTCTTCACATTAGCCAGAGTGACTTTCTTTGAAACAGAATTTATATCACTAAACTTCTAAACTAAAACCACCTAATACTGGCATCCAGTGCCCTGTGTAAAGTAGCACTGTTTACTTCTCTATCTTCATCTCTTTACATTCTTCCCCCACTACGCCCCCCACACACTTGCCTTAACAGGGTTCTTCAAGCATGGCCAGTTCATTCTTTCCTTGGGGCTTCTGTTCTTGCTGGTCCCTCTTTGGGACACTTGCCCAGATATTTAGATAGTTGGTTCCTTGCCAACATTCAGACCTCTGGGTACATGTCAATCACTAAAGGAGACCTTTCTGGATTATTCAATGCATGTAAACAGATTCTATTTCATCTTTGTCAATTTATTTTTTTCTTTTCTTTTTTAATTGTTTTTTCCATCACCACTTAGTCCCTTTATATGCTCCTCCTCCCACAATCACCACACTGTTGTTCATGTCCATGAGACCTTTTTCCTTTTTCTTCAATCTCTCCCAACCTCCCCCACCCTTAGTTATCATCCTGCTCTCCATCTGTGAGTCTGTCTCTTTTTCCTTGTTGGTTCAGTTTGTTCATTTGACTCCACATACAAGTGAAATCATACAGTATTAGTCCTCCTCTGACTGGCTTATGTCACTTAGCATTTAGCATAATGTTCTCCAGGTCCATCCATACAATGCTGCAGTAAATATAGAAGTGCTCATGTTCTTGCAAATTAGTGTTTTGGACACTTCAGATATATTCCCAAGAAGCAGGATCACTGGGTCAAAAGGAAGATCCATTTTAAATTATCTGAAGTATCTCAATATTTCCACAGTGGCTTTACCAATCTGCACTCCCACCAACAAGGCAGAAGTGTCCCCTTTCTCCACATCCTCAGCAGCACTTGTTTTGTGTTGATTTGTTGATGATACCCATTCTGACAGGTGTGAGATGACATCTCATTGTGGTTTTAATTTGCATTTCTCTGATGCTTAGTAATGTTGAGCGCCTTTTCATATGTCCATTGGCCATCTGTATGTCCTCTTTAGGAAAGTGTCTATTCAGGTCCTTTGCTCATTTTTTAACTGGGTTATTATTTCTGGTGTTGAGTTTTCTAAGTTATTTATCAATTTTGCGTATTAACCCCTTACCAGATGTATCAGCAAATATATTCTCCCATTCTATGCATTGTTGTTTTATTTTGTTGATGTTTCCATTGCTGTGCAAAAACTTTTTAGTTTGATACAGTCCCACTTGTTTATTTTTTCTTTTCATTTCCCTTGCCTGGGAAGATATATCCAATAACATATTGCTACAAGTAATGTCTGAGATTTTGTTGCCTATGTTTTCTTCTACCATTTTTATGGATTTGGGTCTGACATTTAGGTCTTCAGACCTATATATATATATACTGCCTTAAAGAGACCCATCTCAGATCAAAAGATACATACACACTAAAAGTAAAGGGTGGAAAAAGATATTTCATGCAAATGGAAAGAAAAAATCTGGGTAACAGTACTTACATCTAACAAAACAGACTTTAAAACCAAGGCTATAGTAAGAGACAAAGAAGAACACTACATAATGATAAAGGGAACAAACCAACAAGAGGATATAACCCTAGCAAACATTTACACTCAACATAGGAGCACCTGAATATGCAAAGCAAATCTTGATAGACATAAAGGGAGAGATGGACAGAAATACAGTCATAGTAGGGGATTTTAACACTCCATTGATGTCAATGGATAGATCTTCCAGACAGAAAATCAACAAGGAGACATGGCCTTAAATGACATGCTAGATCTAATGGATTTAATATCTTCAGAGCATTTCACCCCAAAGCAGCAGAATATACATACTTTTCAAGTGCACATGGGATGTTTTCTAGGATAGACCACATGTTAGGACTGAAAACAAGTCTCATTATATTTTTTTTTTTTAAAAAACGGTATGTTTTTCTTTCTTTTTTTTTTAATACATTTTAATATTTGGTAGGACTACCCCCTTTTCTTTTTTTCTTTATTTATTTTTAAAGAGGGAAGGGAGGGAGAGAGAGAGAGAGAGAGAGAGAGAAACATCAATGTGCGGTTGCTGGGAGACATGGCCTGCAACCTAGGCATGTGCCCTGACTGGGAATCGAACCTGCGATGCCTGGTTCGCAGTCCGCGCTCAATCCACTGAGCTACACCAGCCAGGGCAAGTCTCATTATATTTAAGAAGACTGAAATCATATCAAGCATCTTCTCTGACCACAATGCTATGAAACTAGAAATCAATCACAAGAACACTTAAAATCATGCAAAGACATGGAAGCTAAATAACATGTTATTTAACAATGAGTGAGTCAACAATGAGATCAAATAAGACATCAAAAGATACCTTGATTGTGTTTATTTGGGTCCTCTCTCTTTTTTTTTTCTTGATGAGTCTGCTCAAAGGCTTGTTGATTATGCTAAGTGAAATAAGCCAGGTGATGAAAGACAAACACCATATGATCTCACCTTTAAGTGGAACCTAATCAACAAAACAAGCAAGCAAAATATAACCAGGGTCATTGAAATTAAGAACAAATGAACAGTAACCAGAGGAGAGAGGGGAGGGGATAATGGAGGGGAAAGGGTGAAGGGTTTTCAGGAACTACTATAAAGGACACATGGACAAAACCAAGAAGGGATAGAATCAGGAGAGGGAGGTGGGGATAGCTGGGGTAGGTGGGGAGAGGTCGGGGGGAAAGGCAGACAACAGTATTTGAATAAGAATAAAATTTTTAAAAATGAGAAAAAAAGAAAACTTCAATAAACATTAGTTGAATCTGAAAAAAAAGATACCTTGTAACATGAAAGAAGGACACAATCCGAAATCTGTGGGACACTGGGAGAGCAATCCTAAGAGGGAAATTTATAGCATTACAAGCCTATCTCAAAAAACAAGAAACTACTCAAAGAAAAATCTAACTTTACATTTAAAGGAACTTGAAAAGGTACAACAAAGTCCAGAGTAGATGGAAGGAAATAATAAAGATCAGAGCAGAAGTAAACAAAATAGAGTCTAAAAGTAATAAAAAATATCAATAAATACAAGAGTTGTTTCTTTGAAATGATAAACAATATTGACAAACCTTTAACCGGGCTCAAGAAAAAAAGAGAATGGATCCAGATAAATAGAATCAGAAATGAAAGAAAAGAAATAACAACTGACACCAAAGAAATACAAAGGATTGTAAAAAATATTATGAACAACTATATGCCAACAAACTGGAAGATAATTAATGTTGATGGAAATAATTAATAAATTACTTACTGGGGCCCTTATTTTTCTCAAATATCAACAATAATCCAGTGAGACCAAGTCCTGACAACTCTTACTTTATGTTATATATTGATTTATCTATTCTTCTTCATTCCTATAGCTACCACTCTAGCCCAGATACTTATGGCCTAAATTGTTTACTGCTTCCTTGAGAACTCTTCTCCCCACGTGCACAGCCATACCATGGAGGCAGAACACTGTCAGACTGCCTAGATTTTAATCCCAGCTCCACTGCTTACTAGCTATTTGCCCTTGGGTAAGTTATTTGGCAAGTCTGTGACTCTGTTTTCTCATCTGTACAATGGGCATAATCATGGTACCTATCTCATAGACTATGATGAGAAACTGGTGAATTTCCCATCATAACCCATGGAAAATATTTGAACCAGAGCCTGGAAAGCATCAATGAGTGTTAGTCTCTTCCCTGCCTATTCAACTAATTTTTCTAAAACACTGCTCTTCCTACATCATTACTCCCTTACCCATCACAACCTGCAACTTTGGATAAAAAACTTCAAGACCTCTGAACTCCCAAATAATTAATAATTTTTTTTTCTTTTAAGGCATTCCTCAATCCTTAAGTCCCTATAACTTTCTTTATATTAACATCCTTCATTCCCATATATGAACACTTCCACTTAGTCCTGTCCATGAGCACATGTTTTATTTCAGCCAACATTTACTGAGTACAGGTATTGGAGTCAGCATCATTGCTGGATATACCCGAAAGTGAGATACCACTTTTTCCCCTCAAACTCTTCTGAGTCTCCTAAAGTCACCATATCAGTCAGTGTTTTCCAGTTACAAAAAAGAGAAACTGAATCTAGAAAACTTAATAGAAAAAATAAACTTATCAAAGGGATATGAAGCATCTCACAGAATCCAAGGAAAAGCTAAAAAAACAAAAACAAAAACAGACTCAAAGGATTAAGAACCAAGGTAGACCCCAAGTTATAGGAACTAAAGGATAGTGTCCTCAGGGTCCTAATACTGGGAAGAGTCAGTGTTAGCAATATTTCATCCTATGTCACTCTTTTCAAGAGTCAAATCCCAGGGAAATGATATAAAATCGGAAACCCAGGTTTTAAGCTGACCAGGGCCGAATGCCCATCCTTGAGCTAGGGGAAGTTATGATATCCAGAGGAGGAAGGATAATTCCACAAAGCAAAGTTAGAGTGTTCTTAAAAGAAAAACAAAAGTACATGCTGGTAAAAGTAAAAACTATTAATATTCATTATAAAAGTAATAGCTTACATGTATATAATTCTTTATAATTTAATAATTGGTACATCCCATGCTCTTCTACATTCCTCGCAACTGCTCTGTGAGATAAAGGGTGTGAATCCAATGCACAGAAAGGGTAAGAGGTTTGCCTAGTGCTGGGCAGTTAGTAGTGGGACAGCTGGAGCTCAAAATAAAGGCTGCAATCCTTTCATCCTTACCTCCGTTGCCTGTTCTTTATTCTTAGCTTTTTTTTTCTTTAACCTTCATTTTCCCTTGGTAAGTACTCATCTCTTTTTAGGTACAGTTCAAGGTTAGCTGCCTCCTGAAGCCCTTGCAAACTGCCCCAGATTTCAATCATCACTTCTTTCTAGGAACTTCTACAGAAGTTACTTACACCTGACACTCATACTTAGTACTGCTGTCTTGCACTGTAATGCATATGTTTTTATATACATGTTGTAAATCCCCAAGGAAATGACTCAGTTGTAGTCTCTGTTGTACCTTTGTGAGTGCTGCCCTATGCTAGTATGCCCCAGGTTGAGGAAGGTCCAAGGACGTTTACCACTGCTGGCCACCTGAGGCAAATTCGACGTATTTGCCAGAACGTGTCTTTTGTGTCTGTTTTCTTCATCCGGGCTCTCATCTTCCACCTGATAGTTCCAGGGGTATTTCTTATTACCTCAGAAGTCCTGGGTTATTTCCTTTGAAGACCCTGCCAGTTAACACCTGGGAGGTCAGTGTGGTTCTGAGATAATCAGATATACAGCAGGTTTATAACACATTTCATATGTATTAATTCATTTGATCATGGCACTTATCCAAAATACCTTTAGGTACATGGAGAGGCTCAGAAGCTCTGGCCAGCAGTGGCTTCTCAGAGCCAAGATTGGCCACAAAAAGCAAAACGATGACCTGGAGTTAAGATACCCACAGCACCACCTTCTCATCTACCGTATAATTCACTTTAGTGTTTATGTTTGTTCTTTATGGCTCATCACTCCCACTAGAATGTCCACTTCTCAAAATCAGATATATTTGCCCTTTACTCCCTGATGTCCTCCAAGTGTCTATAAGAGCGTCTGGCACATAGCACATGCTCAACACATGTTGGTTGAGTGAATAGATGAGAAATAGAAACGAGCGTCCTCAGGTTCAGTAGGGTCGGCAGCTCTCAGGACACTCTGCAGCATCAAGTCCGGATGGAGTGGGCAACGAAAAGACAAAGCCAGGAGACATTTTGTGAGATCTTGAAATTAAGAGGCCGAGAACAGTTTGTAGGGCCTGTCTGGCCTTATTCACGGTAAGAAAAGATTAGGGAATTAAGCTACTTGTGCGAATAGCAACAATTTTGCGTACCCAGAGAAGGCATTATTGTTCTCCTTTCTAGATGAGGAACTAGAATTGGGGAGTCATTCTCTCCAGGTTACATAGCAAGCAAATTGCAGGGCAAAATGAAGAGCCCAGGATTTAGGCAAAATTTATCTCAGTTCCTAAGAGCAGTAGAGTCCGGTAGATTTGTGTTATAAACCTGGTTCCATCACTCAAACAATCATATGCTCTGAGGAGGCCAGAGGGCTTTCTGGCAGAGATAATTCTGGAAAGACATCCCATAGGATTACCTAGGTTTTTAAACAAAGGAATATGAACAGGGCATTGTTATCAAAGAGAACTGTATAAACAAATTTCAGTGCGTGTGATAATGAGAAGTAGTAGACAAAGTGAGACACAGGATTGAAGGAAGGGAAATTGGGCCTTGAACGACATGTTGGGTACTTGAACCTTCTTCTTTTGCCAATGTGAATAAATAGGATGTGTCTAAAAAATACTACAGCATGATCAGATGCTCATTGGCTAGATCTCTGACAACTGAGTGGAAGACAAATTTGAAGGGGACAAAAAAGGAACAGAGATTTCAAATGGAGGGGTAGTACAAAGGGACAAAAATAAGGCAGTAGAGATGGGAGTGAAGTGGAGGAAAAAATATGCATCCCTAGAACTGCTTATTGAATGGGTTTTAAGTCAAGGTTGCTAGGCTAGTCATGAGGAGTCTAAGTAATGGAAACAAAAGAATGGGAAGCTTCTACTGGCCACATTCTTTTTAGAAATGTTTACAAATAAATTGCTCTAGGATACCTGGTAAGACAGTTATTTTCAGCTGTTCTTACAATGGCATATGCCTGTCTCTGTTTCCATTGTGGTGCAGGTGTGTTTTTGAGGATGTACCAGTCCCCAGGGAACTTTACAGTCTTTTCTAGTCAAACCGTTGCATTCTAAATTTGTTCTCATGTAAGTAAAACCAGATCAAAAGAGCAAGATTTCCAAGTAGGTGCCAGAGACTGAAATTCATTTTTGCTTTAATTACTATAGTACAAAATAAACTAGATGCTCTAAGTCTAGGTCCCTATACTAGAATCCATGCCTTTCCCTTCATGCAAGCAATTGAGCAACACATATAAGGACTTTTAGCAACAGAAAAAATCATTCAAATATTCTAGTCCTTTTAAAATATCAATGCATTATCAAGGTGATTAAGCCATGATTTGATTAAGGCCATCTACTCCATACTGTAAGGTTCTGAAACATAGTTACAGTAACAAGAATTTGTCATTATCCAACAGAATGCCAGATTCACTGTAAATTCCACGTGTTGCTTACAGCATATCCTTTTAAGTCCTAACTCATGTATGGTAACTCTTCTCAGTTTTAAAGTGAGAAGGATCTTCTCATTTTTATTGAAATCCTTTCATTTCTCCTCCCTATTAGTTTTAAACATCACAATATTTTCACCCTTGTCCATAGCAAACTAGAACCCTGCTCCATCTTTGTAATTCTGGATTTTGATTGCATACTTGTATTTCAGAATATTTACTAGCTTCACACAAACATAAGATCTAAGTTCTACATCAACAGAATATGGGTAAAAATCAGTGTAACTCTGCAAGGTCTATGTCCTTTTCTTATTTATTTGCTTAACATATGGGGTTGGGTAAAAGTAGGTTTACAGTTGTGAGTATGTGCAATAGTTTATTCTTGTATTTTTATGTATTAATTATTTTCCACATGAACCTCTCTAAACCTACTTTTGCCCCATCTTGTATATATGACAGAAAAGATGAATTAATTATATAGTCATTGAATGAATGAGTGAGCAATATTGTTTTACCCTAAGACAAAGTCTCTGCCTGGTAGATTACCACTCCTAAAATGGTACTCAACTGGTAGGGAAATAATGCCTCAATTATCCCCTACCTTATGACAACATTCATTTAAATTCTTGATCACTATTTCCTGTGAAAAAAACATGTATCTTCCTCAGAAACCTCTATCATGAAAGTAGATGCTGTGACAACTGTATTCAGAGGCAGAACTTGGTCGTTATTTTTTCAAAATGATGAGGCATACAGATAGTAAACTATTTCAGCTTGGCACTGTATCTGTACTGTGTAGCTTAATGACCATCAGAAATAAGAAATCTATGGGAACCTCTGTGGGCAGAAAGTATCAGAATATAATTACTTAAGAGATCTAGCAGCAAAATTCTTCTAAGTAATTTTAAATACCCTGATGGTAGCTACAGATTCATATTTCTTTCAAGTCATCAACAACTAGACCTGCAGTAGGATCAAGGCCCCATCATAGGTCCTAGTTTTCAATTTTTAGAAAGAAAAGGCAAAGTGTTATGGTACCCTTAGCAGACCTAACTAGAAACAAGAGATATGAAAAACCACTCTGCTAAGCGTGGAAATATAGCTCAGCAAAGGAAAGGAAAATTAACTATATTGAATTTCTACTACATACTTGGCAATAGATTATTACTTTCATGAATGTTACACTAAGATTCAGTCCCTATAAGAGTGGCTATCTTGAATGCATTCCTCAAGGCTGTGTCCAGAGCTGAGTAGTGTCAAACACATAGTAGATGTTCAATAACAACAATAATTATGACTGGATGGGTACTTATTATTTGCTGTGCACTGTTCCAAGCACTTTTCATATACTAATTCATTTGATTCTCATAGCCGTGTTATAGAGTAGGTATTATATCCATATCACAGAAGAGGAAACTGAGGGTAAGAGAGGTTAAGCAATCTGCCCAGAGTCACACAGGTAGCAGGGCTGGAATGCAAACCTGGGCAATCCAACTTCTATATCCCCATGCTTAATCACTGTGCTAGACTTGTAACAAATCAACATCATTTCTTTTAGGAACTGGTAACTTTTTTATTGAGATAACTCTAAGATTAATGCAAAAGCATATTTTCTATAGCCAGAGATCTTGCCTTCTGTTGAGCAGATAAAGCAGTAAATTTCCCCTCTTGATTTGTAAATCCCAGGTAAAGGCTCTTTCTCCTGTACTTCACCTCTTGTTCTTCACAGCTCAGTACTAATCATTAGCCCATAATGCAGCGCAGAATTGCCAACACTATCCCGATGATGTAGTTATTTCCAATTGGCACTTGGGAGCAGTGAGGATAGGAGGCATTACTCATAGCCAAGAGTACAGATGTTTCTAATTGCTTTCCATTACCAAGAATAACAGCTGTTTACATCTATCAGCAAATAATTCACAAGAGCTCCAGACTATTAAGATAACACACCCCACCTGGTCACCATCACAAGTTGTCAAGGCCAAGACAGAGGCTGCCAGAATCCCCACTCTGCATCTCTGTTCATCAACTGACAGCATGTGTCACCTTCAGATATCCTTATGCTACCCCACAAGCTCTGGCTTCTTGGTGGCCTGACACATCAAATGAACATATGGATTCTTCATGGCTTTGCAGTAAATGTTTTATGGTTATCTTGCAGCCAAGGGCAGCTGACACGGAGGAGCAAGGGACTTTAAAATAGCTTGGTGAAAGAATTTTTACACTGTTTTTTCACAGAGGAGGAAGAAGTATTCTGCTTAGAGGAGTTTTGCAGCTGCAATGTATTTAACTTCCTTTAATGCACCAACAAATTGCACTGGGTGGTAGACTATGCAGTTCAATAGCATCTCGGGGACCTGGTCACATGCTTGGCTATACCCCAAAATGGACAGACAGTGTTAACAGTTCAGTGAACTTAATGAGAGTTTTATCAGCCACAGAAGAATACAAATATTACAACACATAGTAGATATATGGAGTTAAAAAGACCAATAGTACCTCCTTGCCAATGCAGCACTGATCCCTACTGCATATTTTTTGTCCAGCCTAATTTAAAGTGACTTGGGCAACTTTTCTCTACAATTTTGTTTTAAATTATGGAGATGATTCCAGAGTCTGATATAACTTTCCGTGTTGCAGCTGAAATTGACTTTCCATACATTCAAACACATATTATTTAAGCCTATGGATTTTTTTAATTTATAAAAATGTAAGAGTATTCTCTATATAAAACTACACAAGTGTCAAGAAAACTATGTAAACTGAAAAGCTTCCTTACGGTTCGTGATAGCTTGTCTCCAAAACGGCCATCATCAACTCCTCCCTTCCTGTACCTAGGTGTCATTCCCTAACCAAAATGAAGAATGTATGGAGTCCTTTGAATGCGGGCTGCTCTCTGGCTTCTCTCACCGATAGAATATGCCAGAGTGATACTCTGCCACTTCTGAACCCAATTCTTTTTCTTTAATTAAATTTATTGGAGTGACATTGATTGATAGGATCACATAGGTTTCAAGTGTACATTTCTAGGATACAAGATCTGTATATCGCATTGCCAAAGTGCCCTTCAGTAGAGATCACATAAAGATGTTGTACATATATACTATGGAATAGTACCCAACCACAAGAAAAGATGAAATAGTGCCATTTGTGACAACATAGACATACTCTGGAAATATTACGCTAAATGAAATAAATCAGTCAGGGAAACCTAAGAATCATATAATTTCACTCATATGTGGGATATAAAACTGAAACTCGTGGACACAGACAGCAGTGTGTTGGTTACCAAAGCAAAGAGGGTGGGGGGAGGGGTGAAAGGGGCCTAATATATGGTGACAGAACATGGACTGACTTTGGGTGGTGGGCTCACAGTGGGTCCAATTCTTAAGAGTACAAAAAGTTCTAGTTTCCCTCACCTTGAAACTCTTGTTCTGAGGGAAGCCAAGTCCCACATATGAACCTTTATCAACTTGAGACTTCCATGGTGTAAGGAAGCCAAGGTATGCACGTGGAGGGACTGTAAAGAGAAAAAATGGTAATAGCTCTCCCTGAGCTGTTCCAGCCATTCTACACAGATGTCGAAGGTTCATGTGAGAAAATGAGCTGTCCTGGACACCCCAGGATCCAGCCTTCCCAACCACCCCTAACTGTTCAAGTCACTCTAGCTGAGCCTCTAAATATGAAGTTCAGACAGACTATCCTTGAATCGTCGACATACAGAATTGTGAACAAAATACATTTTTTTAATGTCATGCAGCAATTGGTAACTGAAACACAGCCCTCATTCCGCTTTCTGTGGATCTCTATTTGCTACTTTCTTAGCATCACTCCACAACACTGGTGATGCAACCCCTAAGGGAAAAATCGTAATACATACAATAAATGTCACTGTAGTTTCTAATCAAAGAGAGAGAAGAAAGATAAATGCTCAAAATGGAACTTACTCCTCTCTTTCTCTGCTTCATGTCTCTCACACCATTGTCAATGAGCAGTTTACCACTTTGCCCACAGAATAAGTGATTTTCTAGTTTAGGTTTCTGCTGCAGTGCAGGATATCAGTTCAAATCACTGTACATGGTTTTTCTGATCTAAATATAAATCCAACAGTCTGGTTTGAGTTAGAATAAAATTCTCAATTCTTTCCAGGAAATTTGGTTATTTTAATAAAACTCCCACAAATTTGGGAAACTGTACAAATTCTCTTTTTATAACATCAATTATAAATCCGTAGATGCTATTCAGAAAAGTACTAGTTTTGAAACCTTAAGAAGTGCTTGTACTACTTACAAAGATGTTGCTCTACAACATAGCCTTATTTATATTATACATGTGTGTACACACCAAATATGTATACATTTTAATGAGGAATAGTTATAATACACATTGACAAATGTATGGTATTCTTCCAGTCACTGTACATCTGCTCACTGGTCATGCAAAGAGTGCTGCATTAGAACACAGATACTCTGCATGTGAGCTCGACAATCCAGTCTCCTTACCACACCCCCTACGTAATTAGCAGACTGACATGAGACTATAAGATTCCTTTCATTTCTAAAACTTATTATTCTAATATAGTCATACTGTATTTTCCTACTTTACTTACTGCTTACACATTAATCAAATGGATTTAAACAGCTTAATTCCTATTGTACAACATTTTGGTAAAAAATTTAACTTTTTAACATTACTTAAAATTTTTCTTATTTTAGTCTAGTTTTGTAGCAAAATTAGGAAACAGTTGGTTACTTCCCTTATAATAATAACTTTACCATGCCAAAGTACCAATGTCTGAGTCGAAAAAAAAATATTCTCCTACTTGAATTCTATTGTTTAACAGTGGCATGTTTTCTTGAACTATCAAGAAACCTCACCATTTAATGTGTATAAGGGAACATATTTTTTTACAAAGAGAACAATGCATAATTACTCATGAATATAGCTCAAATTAGAGGAATCAAAGATTCTTTATGCAATTACTTGATATGCATTGAGAGATCTTCAAGAAAAGGAGTCCAAGATATAGCCCCTATAGTTTTTCTTTTGAAATTGCAAAAGGGTCCCAATTACTCATACTGCATCCAGGAAAACAGTCTTCACTCACCATCAGTCCAATCTCAAGAGAAAATGGAGAGCGTTCTCAAAGATAACATTGGGCAGGGCTGTAAAGCAGGAAAAGGTCAGCCTCCTTGACCTTCAACATCTACCCTCTCATAACCTTCTCTCAATCTTTAGTCACACCAAAATGATGCGTAAAAGATCTAATGGAATCTGTTTTCATTTCTGACGTGGACTTTGTAAGTGTAGACCTTGTAAATGCCTGCAATGATACGATATAAGTTATCGCTTACTCTGTCTATTTATGAGGACGGCCTTGAGTTTGTTTCACTTTTTATTCCGAAATGATTATAGACTCAGTGTAAGTCTCACACACCGCACCAAGAGTCCCTTGCATCTATGAGCAGATTCACCAATGCTCCACATGGACATTTCCCTTTTTCATTGCTCATATCAACACGCAAGAAGCTAAGTATATTCTTAATAAACATGACAGAGTTGCTCTCACATTTATCTTCAAGGGCTGCAGGAAGACAGTTAATTATTAATTAGGTTGCAAGTAGAATGATGCTAATACAGTGCTGGTGAACATACTTGCTTCCAGGCTGGCATGATATGGCATGCAAGTTGGCATGCAGCATTGCAGGAACATATGGCAGGCAGCAGCGGCTGTTTCCTTCTAGGAATCAGCAATGGGAATGTCAGCTCCCACAGTATTGAAGATGCACACCCCCAAACCCCTCAGTTCTGCTGAGGGTTGAATGCACATCTCATTTCCCATTCATTGGGATGGAGAAATGAACTCTTCACGTGGTTTCACACCAGCAACCACAGGGACTGAGAATCTGCTTCCCCCAGAAGAGGAGGGCAGAACCGGAAGTTCACCCTGAAGCCGTGGTGTCATAGTACACACTCTCAGGCTTTCTGTTTGCAGTTGTGAGATTTCGTCATAAAAAAAAAATCTTCTACGAGGGAAGATATCAGTCCTTCAAAGAGTTGGGCCCTTCACCTCCAAGCCAGTACATGCTCACAGATAGAAGGGTCTGTCAGGATCTATCTCTGCACTTGACAGTTGGAAAAACAGAAACATTCTACGACTCATCCAAACATTGAGTCTGGATGAATATTTAAGGATCTCAGCATCTCTAGAATTCCACTGCGAAAGTGGTTCATCCTTTATTAGTCTCTCCCCCAGTGTAATAATCTTCTCTCCCTGAAAATTCATCCAAGTTTTACCTAAATCTCCACCCCTGAAATTCATTTTTTTTTCATTCTGTTCTCCATGGCAATAAAGGACATTTAGTATACACTAAACTTGCAACTTTTATTATTAAAAGGGGACTATTATTAAATTTCAGCCTTGCCTTAGTCAAAATATATGTTAAGTTTCTTCAGGAAAAAGGTTGTGATTTTGGTCTATGCTTTTGACCATTTACATCTACTCAAAGCATTCTTATTTGCTTAAATATATAAGCTTGATAATATGTGACTGAATTATCTCATTCTATAAATTCTATTACAGAAAGATACATTAACAAACATGCTTTTGTCTGTCAATGTATTTTTTAAACAGTTTTAAATGCATGATTTGATAGAATATATTGAGCCTAATTTTTCATTGAAAGAGTGAAGTCCTAATTAAACTAAATAAATAAACACTTTTCTTCCTCTTGGTTCCTGTTTTCTGCTCCCAAATGAAGTAGTGACTTAACAAAGCAGGGGTGTCAAACTCATTTTCACGGTGGGCCACATCAGCCTTGCAGTTGCTTTTGAAGGGCCAAATGTAATTTCAACTCCTTAACAGTTAAACAGTAGTTCCATTTATACAGTCCTAAAATTATTTCAGCCCTTTGACGGCAATCGCGAGGCTGATGTGGCCCCCAGGGAAAATGAGTTTGACACCCCTGTAATACAGCTACTGGAGAACAGAAAGGGAGCGATCCTTCATGGACCAACTGCAGCCTGAAAATGACCACTCCTTGCACTAGTTATGGGAAGAGCTCCCCGAGTGCCTTCAACTCATAAGACATTTGTTAAAGTTGTCCTTTTCCTGCACAAAAAGATTCTTGAGTGTTGGGAGTGTAAACTACCAGCTATAAGGACTTGGCTTCTGGAGGAACCAGCACACCAGACCCCGAGAGAGCACAGGACCTCAGGTGCCCGCCCTGCCGGTGCCATCGTGCCTAGGGGTGAAAACCTGAACAATCGCTGCATCTGAGAAGCACGGTTTCTCTCCCCTCTTCAGGCTATCCTGTGAATGTGTGTTTTTTATTGCTGTGGCTGTTGCCATTACTGGATGCTTCTATGTGATCTGGTGCTTTTCCAGGAGGGGCAGAGTCCCCATCAGGATGTGTGCCAGGCAGAGCAGAATGCCATTAGGCAGAGAACTGTGGCCGCTGTCAGTGAGCTGCCTCCATCGCAGGGGATTCATCTCTGCAAGTGCCGATCATAATGGACTCCTTCACTAAATGACTTTGGATGAACGGGGTTTTGGCAGAGGCTCTGCGAGTCCCACGCTCTGTTATAAAACTGAATGCCCATGTCATGGACGCTCAGGAGAAGCGGGAGTGTGAGGGCAGGTGGGTGGGAGAGGCCTGTCTAAAAGGCATAGACAACACTGGAGAGAGGAAGAGAGGAATGTGTGTCTGCAATGAAATCTGCCCAGCAGGCAAGAGGACCAAGCAGGGACCCAACCAATTCAAAGGAATGAAGAGCATTTTTACAAGGGTTTCAACCCTAATAATTCTATAGGGAAAAAATAGACAATTAACAAACGCATACAATATTTTAATAGGTGGGTGAAAATGCTTCAAAGAAAAAGAAGCAAGGTTAGGGGGACAGAGAGTGCTGGAGAGGGGATGTGTGTTACTTTGTAAAACTTGGTCTGGAAACGCCTCTTTGATAAGTTACAATGAGCTGAGATCTGATGAGGCAAGGGCCCGAGCCCTGAGCATATAACAGGGGGAGGTATTTCGGGCAGAAGGAACAGTAATGCAAATGCCCTGAGGTAGGAGCTCAGTGGCCGTGAAGCAGGGAGGAACTCAGCATCTCACAGAACAGGGACACATCCCAGTGGGTGACAGAAAGTCAGAGGGAGAGTGTTACAGGAGCAGGGGGTCAGATCAGGTGGGGTCAGTGTTCCAGCGTAGTAGTCTGAAGTTTCTTCCTCAGGGAGAGGGGTAGCGACGGAGGGTTTCCAGAACAACTTAATCTAACTGGAGTTTTAAAAGAGATCACTCTATTGCTGTGCAGAGCACAGACTGTGGCAGAGCTGTAATGGAAGTGGGAATAGAGGTTTGGAGGTTATTAAGTGGAATTACTCTTAAGTAATTCCATTCTACTGATTCTTAGACTCTATTATGTATATAGCTCACCATATACAATTATATAGCAAATATAGTATAATACAACTTTCTAAAGATAAACACTGTTTCCTAATGAAATAGCAGAACCACAGAAGGTGTTGCAGAGGTCATTTGGTCTCACACTCGGCCAAAAGAACACCTGAAGCATCCAAGGCAGATGGCTGCCTGGCCTAAGGGTGTCCAGCCAGCCTGAATATAGGAGCCAAAATTTACCAGTGTCATCAACAAAGGGCTTCATGTTTTTAAAAAGTAATAACCAGACAGAATAATGCACAATAAACTCTTCATTAAAAAATGTTCAAATGTTTCAATGGTAGAATTTTTTTAGCCCTCTCAAAAGATATTTACTTGAATTGTATATCAATGCACTTACTACTGCAATTCCTAATCTCTCCTTTCCATCTTCATTCCAGGGCCTACTGATACAGTCTAAAAAGTAGCACATAGCCCCACGGCCAAAGAAGATTCACCACTAGTTTTTATAATACCACAGAAGTAGTATTTAGAAAAGACTTAACAAAAATAATTTAAATGGATGATTGCTTAGTTTCAAAGGGTCTCCCTAAAGCAATGCATCTTTTGTTTTTTCTCCCAATATTCCAAGTAAAGAAAGTGTTTTAGTAATGAAAAACAAAGTGAAATAAAGTTTCAGTGGGTGTAAATGACTTCCCTGAAAACAAAGGGATAGTAGATGCATCATCAGAATATCAACTCAAGGTTCCTGGATGGAGTTGAGTTTTCTTCTCCACCTTATTAGAGTTTATTTCCAGGCCTTCTGTGTTCAGGTGGCTTCTCTTCTTTAGTCTGCATCAGTGCTCTGCAGAAATGGAAATCGGGTGGCTCTAATCCCACATTTGCCTTCCTAGCAGAAGATGTGCAGTATGTATTCCCACAGTTGAACAGAAATTCTATGTATACTATGTCTATGTCCACAGTACATAGACATATCCTACCCTACCCTACAGAGGGTACCATGATGGCCTCGTCAGATGTTAACCAAGTGTTCATTGTTGGAATTTGGATACTTAGGAAGCTGCTTTAAAACATCATTGCATTCTGGAAAGATGGCAACAGTGGGTGGCAGCATCGTTTTTGCATTTTCCAACATTCCCATCAAAACATATAGTAAAACAAAAACAAAGAACATTTACAATAAGTCTATAAATAACAAAGTATCCCAATTAACCTCAAAATAAAAGTGGACACAGACAAATCACCAACAGCCACAAGATTTGAGTGTTACTAACATCTATGCAGAAGATGCCAGAAGAAAATAATAGGATGATGATGATTGGACTTCAGATAAAAATGACCCTAAAATATCAAACTGCATCTAAAACTGTGAAGATTTTGCCCAACTCTACACATGGTTACTCTAACAAGCCTAAAAAAGGCATAAAGAATCACTGCACTCTGGGCCCTACAAACTCTCAGAAGTGACCCACTAGGGCTTCCTTCTAAGACAGGTTCCCATGCTGAGGAGAAGCTCTGAGAGTTGAATAAAAACGGGCAGGACAGGGGTTCCTGGAATGAAGAAATACAAAGATTTGGATATAAGTCAAGGGTAGACAAAACCAGTAAATCTCATATTCTCTTTCTATGGTTTTGGGAAAACTAAATTCACATAAATATGAGCAACAGGAAAGTATTAAGGTATTATGGTCTCAACTTACAGGAATTCACTATAAGGAATGTGAAGCAGAATAACACTCCTTCAGATAATGCAAGCATGCCACAAAACATGTTCAAATATAAGTCAAAATAGCAGCATACCTCCCAAAGTGAGCCAAAGTGCAAAAATAAAATGATACAAGATAAGAAATAACAACACAAATCAGAATTAAAAAATCTTGGAAACGAAGTGACATCCCTCAGAGAACTAAATGAAAATATCTTTAGAAATGATGATTAAACTAGAGATAACACAAAAGTGAGTAATACAACAAAAATGCTTAAGAGAGATATAAAATAAAAAGGAAATTTTAGAATTAAAAAAATGAAGAAAGAGATAAAAGGTTCTTGAAAAGGATACATATTAAACATAAGCAAAGAAAGTCCAACTTACAAATATTAGGTGACCTAAAGAAGAAAACCATATGAGGAGGACTAAATATTAAACTAAACATTAACTATAAGCAAATTTCAAGAAAACTTTTCTAAAATGCTTTTAAAAAAATATGGGAAACATCAGGCTATATACCAAAAAATATTGATGCAGAATTATATATGTATCTTATATGTATAATATATGTATTTATATGTATAATACATGTATTATATATTTTATACATTATATACTACATATGATGTTTATTATTTGTAATATTTTATTATATATTATATGCATAATATATTTTATGTTATACAGAATTATGCAACCTTAAATATACAAATATGTATTATATATAACTATATAATTTTTTCATATATATCAAAAAACCTTGGAAAAAGTTAAATTATTGTTACATAGTCTTACAGAAGCAACGCAATAAAGAGTCTCAAGGAAAGAACACATCAGCTGAGAATTTCATTTCAGATAAACTTACTTTCAAGAACAAACAGCATAAAAGACTTGTTGGAAACATTCAAGTATTCAGCAAATAGTGTGCCCAGAAGTGCTTCATGAGGCACTTTTTAGAAAACAAGCTTCAGGCAACCAAAATGACCAGAGAACCATCAACACAAGGAGTATCAAATATGCAGTTACTAGTGTAAGATTAAATGATAATTAAAAGAGACATATATAATGTAATGGCTATATGTTCTGTTAATGTAGTAATAAAACAACTCTAAAACATGGGGTGAGGGAAGGAAGAGCATATGCAAAATAAATTTTAACTCTTTTAAATAATTTATACTGAGACAATAGTAATAGTATTGTTTCCTGAGACTGCTATGTATATATTTTTGAATAAAATAAATGAGTAATTTTTGGATATCCTAGCTCTGTCTTCCTCTGTGAACTTGAGAAATAGGATGGGGAAGAAACATCTCCTTACAAAATTATTCCAGATAATTTATAAACATAAGACAGAATTAAACTGTGCTATCTAATGTAGTAGTCAACAGTCAACAGAGCACATGCAATATTCTTTGTCCAAGTAAAGATGTGATGTAAAATATACAACAGATTTCAAAGATTGAATATAAAAATAAAATGTCACATTAATAACTTTATTATTAATTACACATTGAAATAACATTTATATATTGGGTTGCACATATACATTTGTATGTAACATTAAAATTAATTTTACAAGTTCTTTTTGACAAGACTACAAGAATTTTTAATCACACCTGTGGTTTACATAATTTCTATTAAACAGCACTAAGTTAGAACATTACCATTTTGGAATCTTGAAGACCTAATGGATCTATCAGGAGCATCAATAGCTGCGAATATAAAGATGGAGTGAAGTTCAGACATAATGTGTCTCTTTATAAAAGGCTACAACAGCATTTATTGTCCTGCTGAAGGGATGCAACCAGAGCCTGATTAAATCCCTAGGTCCAGATGCCCATTCCCAGAAAATTCAGAGGATAGACGAGCATCTTAAACTGAACTATGGGCGAAATGGTGCTCAAAGCCATAAATGCAACACCGAGAGATACAAAAATCATTCCTTACTCCAATCCATTTTTCAAATAGCAAAAATCACTGTATGTCTCAAAATACACAAAATAGTACAAGAAAGTGTAGTAAGTAACTTAATGGACTGTTTAGTTCATTTACATTTAATGTATTTATTGACAGAGTACACGTGAGGTCTGTCCAGAAAGTATCCAGCCATGTACTATGAAAAAATAGAGACATTTATTGAAGAAGACTCAAGATACAAGAAACTTCATATATAAGACAATGACACCTCAGTCCCTTTCAAAATAAGCACCTTGGGATCTCACACTGTTCTCCCAGCATCTCTTCCACTCTGAAACACTGCAAAATCCTTTGTTGAAATTGTCATCAACTGCCCCATCATATTTTCCTAAATCTCAATGATAGTCTGAAGTCTCTTCCCTTTCAAAGGCAATTTTGCTTTTGGAAAAAGCCAGATGTCACAGGGTGCCAAATCTAGGCTTTAAGGGGACTGAGCAACTGGGTGATCTGTTGTTTTTAAAAAAATCTCTACATGAGATGTGATGCATGAGTGGACACATTGCTGTGATGAAGCTGCCAATCACCAGTTGCAGATAGCTGTGGCTTCTGAATCACCCGAATAGTTTCCACAGAGGAATGTTCAAGCTTAACGCAGAATTTGATGCAGATTTGTTGCTCTACTCACTCAGTCATTCTGAGTGCGAGGGCCACGCAGTGCACATGTGCTCCCTCGAGGGCATCTACCGCCCCACTGACTAGCACGGTGAAGTCATCATTGTTCACACGTGCTCCAGTCCACTCTCCTTAGCTGCCAGGTCACATCAATTTAATGCATTAAGAAAATTGGTAATTTTCTAAACCAAGAAAAATAGAAATGATTATTTGATTTTTTTTCTGATGTAAACAAATACCAGGAATTTTAGTGAGATGTTTAAGATGGGAAGTATAATTTATCTATTTTGAACAGAAAAACTATTCTAAGAAAGAATGCACATCCCTTACTAAGTCTAGTAGTAGCCTAACAAACAACCACAGAAGTATTTTGCCACCTTTTCTACTTCTGCTATTGTTAAATTTTTGGATTTTTAGTTCTTCACAGTCCACTCTTATTACTTGTCAGTGAACAGATCCCAGCCCCTTCGCCTGCTCATCACCCCTTGCAGATATGATTACAGCCCCTTTAAAGAATATGCCAAACTCAAGCACCACCCAATAAATGTTTGTTTGTTTTTTAAAAAAGCATGCTATTGAGCATACTCATAAGAGTGGTGTTGCTGGGTCATGGGTTGTATATGCACCTATTGAGGTTCAGTAAACAATGGCCAAAGAGCCTTCCCCAAAATCTGAAATTTATCTTCCCACTAGCAGTATCTGAGCATTCTGGTCAGTCCATATCCTCATCAACCACCCCTTTTTGTTTTAACCAAAATTGTATTGCACTGTGAATTTAATTTGCATCCTTCAAGAAAATCAAGTTGAGCCTTTTTCTTATGTGTATTGGCCTGTGGACACCCTCACTAGTAATGTGACTATAAAAGTCTTTCTTTTTCTATTAGTTTTGAAGGGTATTTTCTTTTTTTAGATATAGGTTTTGAGATTATTTTATTCCATTCTGAGGCTTACCTTTTACTGTCTTAAAGGTATATGTTGATGAACAGTAGTACTTACCTTTAATATAGTTCTTTGGGGCATTTTCTTTAAAAGCTTTTATCTTTTTGGTCTTCATCTGATTTGACGACCTCATAGAATCATTAAAATAAAATGTGATAAGGGACAGGGAAGTGCTTCCTAAACACTTAAGCAGTTATAACAGCATTGGTTATTACAATTTCCAAAGAATATGCTTAATGAAGGTCAGGGTCCCGTACACCATAGTGACCATCTCGCCACTGCCACTTACTATCTGAGTGAATTCAGCAAAGTGATTACTTCTCAAGTCCCCAGTTTCCTAATCAATGAATTAATAATAGTATCTAACCACTAAGGTTATTGTAAAGATTAAATTAGGCAATGCATGTAAAGTGCTCGAAGTGTCAGTTGGTTAAGTAGGATAAAGATCAGTTATTATTTTCTTACACATTTGATAGAAGTGTAGGCAAACAAGAGAAGATGGAACCTGAAATTCTTGATTCCCAGTAATAGCAAATTTCTTTTAGAAAGCAATAAATCATTTTTCTGTTGAGAATAAATATATTCAGTTTTATTATTGATACGGATCAAATATTTTCTTGGCATTCTCCATGATTTTCCACTTGAATTAGAATAAAATTATTAGCCAAAGCATAAAACTAAAAATTCTGGAAATTTTTATTTCCAGATATTATTAATTGATTGGTGTTTTTACACAGAATGATCTTAAATTCAATCTCAACTTCAAAAAACACAAATGTTCAACCTAGTTGGCTCTATCTTCTCTATGAAGTTGGATTATTCAAGGAGGTTCCTTTATTTTCCATGCTGAGTCACTAGAACCCTGGTTGTGAAATAAAATATATCTGAATTTGATTTCCAATTTCTCCACTTACGTCCTAGTCTCCTTACCTGTAAAATGGGACAATAATTCTATTGCTCATATTAATCATTTAAGAATGTGAGTATATATCCCTGGCTTCTGTGGCTCAGTGGATTGAGTGTTGGCCTGTGGACTGAAAGGTCACCAGTTAGATTCCCAGCCAAGGCACATGCCTGGGTTGTGGGCCAAGTCCCCAGTTGGGGGGGGGGGGGCGTTGAGAGGCAGCCAATCGATATTTATCTTGCACACTGATATTTATCTCCCTCTCTTTTGCCCTCCCTTTCTCTCTCTCTAAAAATAAATAAAATTTTTCTAAAAAACATTTGAGGATATGTGAGTGTGTGTATATTGACTCCTTGACTCAAGGATTGACTCTGCACACTTCCGTTTATTCCTTCCTGTATCTTCACAGCAATCTGTTATTTACAAGTTTGGGAATGCCATTTTATAATCATCAAACCCATTTTATAGGGACCATCTCTGAATATCTTACTTGTCCATTTATTATTGATCAGTTGTGTCAGAAGGACAAAGTTACTTGCACAAATGTGGAACACTGAGGGATTACTTTAAAAGTAAATAGTTTGTATTAATCATTGGGGAATTTGGGATACAGAACATGGTTGACTTTAAGAATTGGTAGCACTGTAGCAACCAAAAAACACTTTCGTACACTGTAGCTTATACACAAGGTCTGCCTAGGAGGTATCTAGGCATGTCATATGAAAAATAGAGACATTTATTGAAGAAGATACAAGATACAATAAATATTGTACATAGGACAATGATGCCTCAGTCCCCTTTAACGTAGGCCCCTTGGGACCTTACACAGCTCTTCCAATTGCCATTAGCTGCCCTGTTACGTTTTCCTGAATCTCATCAATGACCTGAAATCTCTTCTATTTCAAAGGTGATTTTAGTTTTGGAAAAAGCCAGAAGTCACAGGGCACCAAACCTGAGCTTTAGGGGGACTGAGTCACTTGGGTGATTTGATGTTTCACTAAAAAACTCTGCACAAGATGTGATGCATGAGCAGGATTGTTGTTGTGATGAAGCTGCCAATCACCAGCTGCCCACAGCTGTGGCCTTCTGAATCATCTGAATAGTTTTCGTGGAGGAATGTTCAAGCTTAACACAAAATCTGATGCAGATTCATTGCTCTACACACTCAGTCATTTTTAATGCACTGGCCACAGTACACATGCTCACTCAATGGCATCTACTGCCCCCACTAACTGGTGCAATGAAGTCATCATTGTTCACACATGTGCATTCCAGTCCACTCTCCTTGGCTGCCAGGTTACATCAAAGTCATAGAAACTGTTCTCATTATATTAACAATGGCAGGACTTCTCCTGGACAGACCTCACATAATTCCTACTACATGCTAAGTGTACAATAGGCAGTGACTATTTGTCTTATTGATTCCAAACCATGAATCTCTCAAATTTTGAAGCAGTTCTAAGTGCAGCATTCTTACTACAGTTTACCCTTGGTCAAAGTAATCTAATCTGAAAAATATTTACATTTATTTAATTGCTAAACATTATGGTTTGACAAAACCTTATGGTTAAATTTAGAGCTCTGAAGTCAAGACTGTCTGGGTTTGAATCTCAGCTCTGTCCTGTGTGAGCTGTGTAACCTTCTTTAACTTCTTCATGCCTCTGTTTCCTCATGTGGAAAATGGTGATAATAATAGCAACTTAAGAATTTAAATGAATTAATATTTGTAAAGCAATTAGTATAGTGCCCATCATATAGTAAGCTCTATTTATATGTTTGACTAAAAAATAAACACTGTGCATCATTTGCAAACATATTTCATCAATTTGTTTCTTCTAAGAAAAAGGTCAAAGCATTTTTAATATTCCTTTAACGTTCCATTAATTCTAAAAGAGTGTTATGTATTTTATTCATAAATTAATTTATTCAACATTTACTGAATATTTAATATGTATCAGTCCCTACAGTATCTCTCAAGGGACCTAAGACATGTAGAGGGGTGTTTAAAACATGAAAATTGCTCTGCTATACAAACTGCATTGATCCCCAGTGCACCTTGCCCCTTAGACCTTTTAATTTTAATTTTCACTGTTAGTGCCGAAGACAACTTAAATGAGAGTTTAACAACTACAAAAGAAAACCAATGTATTTTTGTTGGCTCTGAGGATGCAAATGGGACTGAGAAAATAGTTGAAAGCATCCTTGATAGTTATGAAAATGTTTTGTTTATGATCATGACAAGCTGCAAGGAACCCCGTGGTGATGGACAGAAGATAGATAAACAGAAATACTTCTCTTTTGAAACATGTCTGTACAATCTATGACAATTAATCTTGCTGGAGTCAGTCAACCCTAATGGGGCTGCCTGTGTGGGCCATTCATCAAAGCCTCCCAATCCATCACGCAGGACCAGACACACTGCTCAGTGGGTCTGCCACTCCTGCTACATGCCTCGATGCCTGAGAATCTTTGTGCGGCAAAGCAAGCCCTGGGACATTACTAGTTTGTCTTAAAAGAGAGAATCTGAAGCTATTCACATTCAATGCTATTGATTTTAATAAAGATGTCAACAAAAAACTACCTCCTCTACTGACACACAGCTCATCTATTTTGACAGAAGTCTGACAGTAGGTCCTCCTCTCAAACTCCAAAGTCTGGGCATGACAGATCATTCCTGTCAGCATATGCACACTTTTTAATATCTCTCATTAAAAATATAAAACCCTCATTATAGCTGACATCCCCTAGAACTACTATCCCATTTCGCTGAACCCTGTTTTAAATAATACTTCTTCTTAAACACTCTCTTAAGTAATGAAGGACTTTCATCACTCCACTGAAATTACTTATGCCAAGGTCACCAGCAACATACTTTGTGCTCTGCCCAATGAACAAAAACTTTAGTTATTTTGTTCCCTCTCTCAAACATTTTTTCTCCTCCCTTTAGAAAGGTTCTCCTACTTCACCGACCACTCCCAAATCTCCTGTGTTAGTTTCTCTTTGTAACACAAGCTGTTGGGATGCTCTAGAACACAGTTTTCAGCCCCTCTCCTCTCTATACTTACTCACCGGGTGACCTTAGCCTTTCCTATCATTATAAATACCATTAATATACAACAGATTCCACAATTTGGTATCTCCATGCAAGATCTCTCCTAACTCCATGTTTTTATATTCACGGCTTATTTGATGGCTTCACTCGAATGTCCCAGAGGTATCCAAGCTTAACACACCCAAACCGGAACTACTGGATTTACAAGCAAAACCCGATTGTCTCCTAGTCTTTCCCACCTCAGTAAATGCTATTTGTCCTGCCACTCACATCCAAAACCTTTCAGTTATGTTTTAGCCTTCTCTTATTCTCCCTGCATGCCCTATACAACCAACGAAGTAATCTCAAGGCTACTTCTCACCACTTCTGCAACTACTGCCTATATCTCGGGTAGCGTCGTCACTCATGCTGACAAATTCAAGAGACTTCTAACTGGTCTTGCATTCTCTTGTCCTTCTTCAGTATATTCTTCATTCATATAAACTTGTAAACAAACAAATATATATATACTGATATGATATATACATATACTGATATATCAGTATATGTGTGTGTGTATATATATATAGATATATATATAAATAGATATATATAGATATATCATGTCTTTCCCTTGCTTTAAACATTTTAATGATTCTCTAGAATGAATTCTAAATTCTACACTGTGGCCTCTGTGGCCTTGTGCAATCTGGCCCCTGTGCATCCATTGAACATCGCCTCTTTCCACTCCTCTCACACGCTTTCAGCCATGCTCATCTCCTTTCTGATCCTCAAATGTTCTTCTGCTCTAGAACATTATATTTGCTGCCTTTTCCACTGCCCTCAGGGCTGCAATATAAATCTCTCCTTTTCATTTTATTTAATTATCTGATCAAATTTCACTTTTTACAGAGGCCTTCCCCAATCATTTTCCTTGATAATATTTTTCATGATAGCATTTACCAAAAATTTACAATACATTTCTATATTTATCTAATTCTTCATTATCTATCTCAGGAAAGTTTATGTTTTATGAAGACAATATTTTGTCTACTTGTATTTCCCCAGTTCTAGAAGAGTGCCTGTTGCAGTTCAAGTGCTCAAAAAAAATAATACTGAATGAGTGGATTTTTTAATTTAATTATTTAGATAAATAATCCAATAAGGTCCCTTCTTATTCTCATATTCTCTGGTTCCAAGTCACTAAGTGTTGTCCCCTATAACTACTACTGGGTCTCAATTTCCTATGAAGTGTATGCTGAGAGGATATGGGTACAGGAGGAAGGGATTGGGATAGGTTGTGAGGAAGCCACTCCAGGGATGATGCAAGTTGGGGGGAAGGGAGGGTTAACATTCTCTGAAAGTCAGTGGTGACAAAAAAATGTCTGGAAAAAATAATAGGCTTTCAAATGTGTATGATTTTCCTTGTGTATGGTTTTCTAAGCCAAACAAATACACTACTCTACCCTGGACCTATAAAGACAGCTATCAAAATACCTATGGATAGCTGCAATAATCATTTGTTGCAAAATTCCTTCAGCCCTGACCTTTTCCACAATCTGTTTTTCACTGCTTTCTAAACCATACCTACCTCTGAATTCCTGGCTTTAAAACTGCAACCTCAGTTCCTACTTCTGCAGCACTGCAACTGGTCTTCGAATCCCTCCTACCCCTGACTTGATTTACGACTCCAGATCTCTGCAGTCCATGACCTTGTATAGCAGCCTTCTTACCTTGCCCTCAAGAAACCAAAACTGGACCCTGGTTACTCAGGCAGAACTCACTGCACAGGCCCTGTGTGCCCAGAGAGGGTGATTTTGACAGATTTTTAAAAGTCTAGATCAAAGAAATTAGAATTCTAAGTGAAACTCTGCAATGAATTTATAAACCAACAATTAGTGGATTTAGTCATATTCAAAACTTTTCTGCATTCTTTATACAAGCACACTAATTAATTAAATAATGCATTTTAAGTGCTTAGATTATGATTGAGCATGTGCTGTGTTTATTAGTGTATTATCACACTGCCTTAGGAACAAAAAGTAAGCAGGGTCAATTGATGAAATTTAACACATTTTGAAAAATGTGATTAAAAAGTCTGCTTTAAAGATTTAATTGATACAGTCTTTTCAGAAATAGACTACATTTCCTTTTCTCCTATAGATATCACTAAATTTTTGTTTTTACATGTCTATTTAGCTAAAATACTTAACCATATTTTAAAAGATTCTTTTAAATTAATATTTAGAACATTTCTATTAAAAACTGCTTAATTTCTCTTTTTTAAAGAGCTATAACAGAATGTTTAAATGAAGTAGTAAAATTATTAACTTTTAAATTTTGACTTGGAAACATATCATAATGATGGGAACATTAAAGATGGTCCCATTTTAGTGCATTAAATACTATTTTGCTGAGATGTAGATAATAAATACTAAGTGAAAAATGAAAAGTTAGATAATATATCTGTCATTTTTCTTTTCTTTTTTTTAATTTTAATCATTGTTCAAGCACAGTTTTCTCTTCTTTACTCCCAATCCAGCCCATTCATCCCTCCTTCCCAACTTCCCTCCCATTACCACCTATATCTGTCATTTTTCAATAAGCATATATTGATGTATTATGATTTAGTACTATTGGAAGTAACCTAATGAAACAGAATTGACAGGATATCAGTGAATTTGTCTCATAAAAAAGACAATAAGCATATAAGAAATGCAATGGTGAGTAAGAGAGAAAAGATATTTGCTTTCATGGAGCTTACAGTTTAGTGATGGAGGAGAGATGGGAAACATGCAATCAAAAAATAAACAAAATATGCCCTAGCTGGTATGGCTTGGTGGATCAAGCACCAGCTTGTGAATCAAAGGGTCACCAGTTTGATTCCCAGTCAAGGCACAAGCCTGGGTTGTGGGCCAGGTCCCCACTAGGGGTTGCACAAGAGGCAATGATGCACAATGATGTTCCTATCCCTCTCTTTCTCCCTCCCTTCCCCTCTCTAAAAATAAATAAAATATTTTTAAAAATAAATAAATAAACAAACAAAATACTGTGGCACATTTACACAATGGAATACTACTCAGCAGAAAGAAAGAAGGAGCTCCTACACTTCACAACTGTATCGATGGAACTGGAGAGCATGATGCTAAGTGAAATAAGCCAGGTGGTGAAAGAAAAATACCATATGATGGTATTTTTCACTCACCTATAAGTGGAACCTAATCAACAAAACAAACAAATGAGCAAAATAAAACCAGAGACTTGGAAATAAAGAACAAACTGACAGTGACCAGAGGGGAGAGGGATAATGGGGAAAGAAGGGGGAGGGGCAAGCCAAGGAACATGAATAGAGGACTCATGGGCACAGACAATGAGGAGGGATTGACTGTGGGAGTGGGGGGCACAGGGTAGGGGTGAGCATTGGGGGGAAAGTGGGACAGCTGTAACTGAACAACAATAGAAATTAAAAATAAAATATGAAGTCTATTTCCCATTACAAAAAATAAAAATGAACAAAAGAATATGAAAGATTAAATTTATTCTCAATTACCTCCTTCAAACATTATTGGTATTAATTGTGTGTGTGAGGGAGGAGACGTGAGTCCCATGCTTTCTGTCTTAGTTTTTCCTATGTAAAACTGACAATTTTGCAATAATCTTTTTAAGATAAATACATTAGAGGAAGCACCATCACCATGATTTCTTCTTTTTCTTCTAGTTTCCAACTAAGACCATGGTGTGGAAGTCCTTCAAAAGATGACTGAGTAAAGAATATGTGGTACATACAGGGTAGGCAAAAGTAGGTTTACAGTTATGAGTGCATGAAACAGTTTATTCTTTTATTATTATTGTTATTATTATTATATGATTTTCCATAGGAACAACTGCAAACCTACTTTTGTCCCACCCTGTATATACAATGGAATACTACTCAGCCATAAGAAAAGCTGAAACACTGCCACTTGTGACAACATAGTTGAACCTTGAGAATATCATGCTAAGCAAAATAAGTCAGACAAAAAAAAGTCAAAAACAACATGATTTCACTCATATGTGGGATATAAAATGGAAAGCAACAAATGAACAAATGAGACAAAAAAACTCATAGACACAGACAACATGGTCATCACCACAGGGGAGGGGTGTGGGGAGTACTAAAGGGCAAAAGGACCAAATATAAGGTGACAGAAGAAGAGCTGACTTTGGGTGGTAAACACTCAATACAATGTACAGATGATGTATCATAGAAATGTACACTTGAAACCTATATAATTTCAGTAACCAAAGTCACCTCAATAAATCAGAGAGAGAGAGAGAAAGGATAGGAGGGAGGGAAAGAGGGAAGGAAGGAAGGGGTCAACAGAGGGGTCCTGAGGTCTTCCAAATCTGAGAACTTCTTTCTTGGTGGGTTGCACTCCAGAGTTTCTTCTCAACTACTTATTCATCAGAAAGAGTAATGCATTGATCTCGGACCACTACCAGAGATTTCCAACTTGATCCAGTACCATTAAATGACTTCAGTAGCCTACAAAAGCACTTGACCTGGAAATTTAGTAAATGACCAGAGGGTATCCCATCCTTTGGTAGGTCCAGTAAGCAGCAGGATTTCTTAAACTGTCCAAATCTTACTTCTTATTTATAATTAGAAGTGGATCAAGGGAACCCAATCTTCTCTCCTTTCTGAAAACCATTGCACAGGTTAGTAGTAATACAGCCTGGTGGCTCCTATGGATTTCATAATCCATAGGAACTACTATATAACCAATAGGTCTACCGTATCCTTGACATGTTTCATATTCTAAAGTAAGAACTGAATCCCAACGTGCATACCATTTAAGACATTTGGCCAGAGGAAAGGGGGGATGGTGGAAAGAAGGGAAAGAAACTAGTCAAAGAACATGCATGAATGAACAATGGACATTGACAATGGGGTGGGGATAGGCTGTGGGAGCAGAGGGTGGGATGGGACAGAGGAGGGAAAAGGGGGAAAATCGGGACAACTGTAATAGAATAAATAAGAATAAAATAAAAGAAACTGAGGCAAAAGAAAACAAAAGACAGTTGGAGTAAAATCTACATTTATAAAGTTTCTTATAAATTTCCTAGGTAACTAGTGTGTCAATCATGACAGACTGAGACAGAAACACACACACTAATTTGAACAGTGGAAGTTTAATATAAATATTAGAAATATAACTAACTAATTATAAACATAATTTTAAAAGATGCTAAAGAATACTCTAGGGATGAGGGTCTAAACCCAATGAAGGAATAAATTTGAAAGGGAGTTTTCTCCAGAAATCTGGAGTTCATACCTCACTGAAGTGTTGAAATCCACTGGAAGGCAGAGATTTCACTAAGTTTCCCTAGTCCAGACAGATCTACAATTGCTAGCTAATCAGGAAACACCCCTCCATGTTACAAGTGAGCTGAAGTTGGCAAGCATGGAATTGAGCCAGAACTGGCAAGCCAGAAACACCTTCCAGGGCACAGGTGGGTTGAGGCTGGCAGGCAACGAATTAGAGTTGGAACTTACAAGCAGGAAATGCCCCTCCAA
This sequence comes from Tonatia bakeri, assembly GCA_004024845.1. Taxonomy (NCBI): domain Eukaryota; kingdom Metazoa; phylum Chordata; class Mammalia; order Chiroptera; family Phyllostomidae; genus Tonatia; species Tonatia bakeri. The sequence goes on from PVIA01003305.1 coordinate 137,707, forward strand.
GGTGCCAATGAACCACAGCTGTGAAGCTGACTGCTGAAGTGCCTACAAGACTAACTGGGAATTCACTCATGGGGATGCCTGTGAAACTTGACAGAAAGCCATCCATAAGATTGCCACTGAAACTCAATAGGTATGACCAAATGTCTCCACATGTGCCACTGGTAACTATGCATTAGACACAAAAAGCATCTGGAAACATAATGGAACCAGGGAGAAAAGCCCCTTCTTCCTGCAGTGTTCCTTCAGTGGCCTTTACTGACAATATTTAACATCATCAAGTCAGGTGCAAAGGAGAAAGGCTTATGAGGTCCATCTCAATTACTGCAAAGCAGGCAATGGAGGGTGAATTTGGAGCTGTGAGGTGATAAATTAGTAATTTCCAGAGACCGTCAGACTACCTTTTTTGCTACTCACTTTCCATACATACCCTTCTACCACATTTGAACCTCCATACAACAACAAAACGAGATTCAGCTCTTCTCCTTACAAGTGATGAAAATTCTTTCCTTTCCCCAAAATAAAGAGAGGACTAAACCTTGCAGTCAATGTATCCATTGTTGGCTATGTTAATTATTCCTCAAGTTTTGTCATAATATACTATTACATAAAGACTAAATTATAAAGTTAACTTCTACCACCTATAATATAATATTAAATGGGAAGAAGAGAGAAGAAAATGCCCAGTATATAAAATTTTAGAAGCAAAGAGAATATATAAAGCTACTGTGGTCCTTGTTTACAATTGGCCACTAGACAATAATTGATATTATGACCTCCTTCACTGTCCATTCTATATTTTCTTAGCCCTTAGCCAGAACCTCAGCTGGTAGGGTTCTTTACCTGGCAGAGAAATCCAAACTTTTATTCCCAACACATCTGAGTCCTCACTCATCTTGCCTCTTTGCTACAGTTTTCCACTGAATTGTACTATTGTGTATGCCAGTACTAAGAGGGACTCCAGAGCATCCACTGAATTTCAGACACTGTCCTCCTTGTCCCCATGGTGGAGCAGCAGTTCAATTTCCTCTTGACAACTGGAATCAATCACTCCAACCAGAAAAGCAACCCCCTTTTTTCTTCTGATCTATTTTCTCAGTGAATTAAGAAGCCCAAACTGAGTCGATGGCAGTCTCATATTCCAGTTCCATGGAATCATTAACATGCCACCAAATGGAAGGATTCCCCACCCCTCATCCTTACCCTCTTGGTGACTAATATGGAGAAACAAGCATAGCTCCAAGTTTTGGGACAGAAAGCATCTGTGAGGAGATTATTATGTGTTACCTTTTAGAAGAGCACTGCAAACCTACACTTGGATTCCCAGACCCAGGGATTCCGATGATAGCAAAACGGCCTCACATAATGATCTCTAGGTCAACATATAGAATGCATCCTGTAAAACAGAAAGCCATCCTTTCATCTGATACCACCTTTCGATGAAGCCAGCCTATTTGGAGTGACAGGGGATGTGGTAAGGGCAGTGAATTCCACCAGCATGAGACCACTGCTGCTTTGTTGCTGTTGTTGTTTTGCTTTCTAATGAGTCCCTTGATCAGACAGTCCTGTATGTAACACCATAAAGAAAACAAGTCATTCTCTTAGCCCAATACTGATGAAAGCATTACAGGAAGAAAAAGCAAATCTATATTCAAAATATGTTTATTCAAAGAGACAACTATCTTCCCCTTATGATGAAAATATTCAATGTAATTAACATGCCACCAAAATCTGGCTGATGCCTGTGAGAAATGGTACCTCATCAAGGGCTCAACATTGGTCTCTGCTGTCAGTAGATTACAAATTCAACAGCACTATTAACCATGTTGCCTTTGGTAAGGGGACACCATGATGTTGGGCTCTGCATAACCTCCATCTCTGGTAGCACAGCTTCTTTGTTCATAAGCCCATGAAGCAAGCAGCGGGGTAGCTAAGGAAAGAAGCTGACTGACCACCACAGAACATGTCAGCTTGCACACCTGACTATTAAGATGAATGCTTTTTTGTGAATACTGACAATGGAAACAAGTTCTTCAGTGTTGGCCCATTCTTCTTTGTCACCAGTCTTCCTTTCCTATTCCTACAAGGCCCTGATCATCTAGCCAAATCATTAACAAGTGCACATGAGTTAATGTATCTGTACTTCTGGCTATCTCTTACTCAATACATAGACAACCAGAATAGTTGGGTTCATGAAATGTTAATTATATGTGCAAATGAAGCTTCTGTAAAGTAAATAACATCCCACACTAAATTCTGCCATGACACTCCCTAGGTTCATTCAGTCTTACTTGACTCCCAGGTTCTGTGTACTTGATCAATAGGATCCTGGCAGCTGCCACTGTCACCTTTCACTTAGTACAACTCTCTCAATCTTCTCCAGGGTGCGATCTGGACTTTGGAACACCTCTATGGCTCCTGTCATGGAAAATACAGCCAATGTGCCCGCTCTTGTCCAATCCAAACAGGTAACACCTAGATTTCACTAACAGATGCACAAATGGTTAGGTAACATAATCCAGAACTATAATGACATTAGTGTCCATGTCATGAACTTTGACCAAGAGAGAAGCCAAGTCGGAGCTGGCAAATAACCTACTTCTTTCCTCCTGCTAACTATTCTAAGGTATAGACATTCCAAACATCATCTCAGGAGACATGCCTCGTGATTGAGCAGCTGGCTGTGTTTTCTGTGAATCTGCAGGTAACAAGTGATTTTATTTGCTTTCCTTCTTCCCAATCTCATGTCCCTTTCTCCTTCACCCTTAGTACCTGGGGTTGTACTCCCCAGGAAAACATTAGCACATCAGCTTTGTCTCAAGCTGTTTTCTAGGTTACCTGGGCAATATATTAAAAAAAGACTCTAGGGGATCTTTAGAAAGGACATTGTAATGAGTCTCTTGAATTGTTTTTCATACATCTCCCCCATGTTCTATGTGAGTTATTGAATTTCCCTAAATTAGTCTTATTTAATGTGTGCCCATCCAAGTTGTATTTTGGAATCCCATTTCACCATTTATTTCAAGTTTTAAGTTATAATAATTTTTTAAATTACAGCATACTTTCCCATAAGATGTTTAGCGGGCTATAAGTAGAAGAAATTCACAGAAAGTCTCAGTTAAATCACGTGGATTTATCATAGCTTTTTTTCCCAGAAAACTGATTTTAACAGTCAAAACAATGGGCCCTTATGGCATTTAACAAACAACTGCTCTTCGTCACCATTCCCAGTGGCCCACCCCGCTGGTGTTTATTGGATGGCTAACGACAGTGCTGAAATTTGCTTCTTTTGGCCAAGAAATGGAAAACCCAGATGCCAAGGTGAAAAAGATTTGTTCTTTGGTAGTAGCTACAGCAGCTGTCTATTTGGCATATTCCTTAGGAAACTCTGAAGTTGCCTAGGATACAGACTTCATAAACTGGGATCCTGCAGAGACTTTACAGAGATTTTTTTAAGTGCAAAACCCACATATACATGAAATCAACAATGAAACTTCTATTCTACTTACATATGATGAATTGATTTGCTGATCTATGGAAACAGGACATATAATGAATAATTCAAATTATGGCACCAAATAAACTGTACATATTTTGTCACAAGAAGAAAAATAAAACCTATATATGAGGTTTAGAAGTAAAGATTTGAAAATCACACTCATTAACCAGCTTTTCTGCAATGCTTAGACCTAAATTTATTTTCACTAATCTTCAATGATTACAAAATGGCCCTCGGTATTTGCAATAGTTTAACAAGCAAATAGAAGTCAGAGTAACACAACCCTAACTGCAATATATTATCAAATGCTGTCAAAATGAAGAGGCCATAGTTGACAATGTTTTAATCATTGAATTCTATACTTAAAATGGGTGAATTTTATAGTATATAAATCATACCTCAATAAAGCTGTTTTTAAGTATATTTTATTGATTATGCTATTAGAGTCCTCCCATTTTGTCTCCCCTTTATTCCTCTCTACCCAGTACCCCACTTGCTCCAGCATTCCCACTCAGTTCATGTCCATGGGTCATACATATAAGTTCTTCAGCTTTTCCAATTCCTATACTATTCTTAACCTGTCCCCTTGTCTATTTTGTACCTACCATTTATGCTTCTTATTCTCTGTACTTTTTCCTCCATTCTTCCCCCACCCCCTTCTTGGGGCTAACCACTTATGTGATTCTGTTCTTGTTCTAGTAAGAAGCTGTTTTTAAAGAAAGAAAAAGAAGAAAAGTACAAGTTATTGTCAAGAAAAGAACACCCACCTTTGAAGACCTGAAATTCCACATCTGTTCCCTAATCACTTAAAAGTAGCTGTCTCTAGAAATATAACTACACTTGCATATTACTGCGTGGGTGAGCAGCTGGATGTGACTGCATTCAGTCTACTGCTTAGCTCACCATCTCTGTAACTTGGCAGTGGTCACTAGAACCATCGTGCTGTTGACCTCTACTGCTAGTCAAATGTCCCTCTGGATCTGGTAAATTTTAGGTGCAAGTAAAAGTCTCTGTTACATTACCCAATTTAGTCATCTAAGTCTCATCATTTCAGATCAGTCAGTGGAGTATGCAAATAGCTGTTCCTTTCTTGAAAAAATGTTGCATGTGCCCTTAAAAAAAGAATATACTGAGGTCAGTAGATTGATGGTATTTTACCCTGAAGAAATACAACTTTGAAAGTTTGCCAGGTTTTGAAGAAGGGTCAGCCAGAGCCCCCCAAAAGGTGGCAGTTTGCCCATCTTCCTGTCAATAACACCTAGCACGCTGAGCTGTCTTATCAGACAGATGGTGGACCATACACCATTATGACCAGTCCAGCATTGCCACATGAGCAGAAGGGTCCTATGACTGCTAAACTACCCTGTTACCTCAGACATGGTGTTTTGTGTGGTCCTTTATGACTTCGTTCATGGATTCTATGTTCCCAGTGGCAGGGAGGAAATATCATAGGGGAAATTCAATAGGAAAACCAACTTGGAATCCTTTCATTATTTTAATGAAAAAATTCTGACTTATCAAAGGCCTACTAGTGTTACTGCCAGCAATGACACAACTAAGCATTTAATTAAATCATAGTATGTTCTTCAAATATAAATGTCTTAGACATGTATTACCCTTTAGACTGATGTGTAATTTCTTCAGAATTTAAAAATTAGGTCTAAAATGGAATTTAGATTGTGTGAACCTGAGGGGAAAAAAACTAATTATTTGCCATAAAACACATTTTGTAAATTATTTCAATTAATATTAGAGACTTTTAAATTTAGGTGAAGATTCATGATTTTTATCTGAAGCATATTTACATTCATAGATTAGAGTCCCTCAAAAAATACTTTTCAATTTGTATGACACCTAAAAACTGAAAAACACGTGAATTGACACTCAGTAGAATGCAATATCTGGACTTCCTTCTTAGCTGAGAAACAAATAAAAACTTAGCAAGAAAAGGATAAAATACCTATAAAAATTTTGACACTTTCTCTTTGCATTGGATAGAACAAGTAAAAATATTAACCCAAGTAAAATGCATTTTATAAGATTTATATAACTATGATAAATAGGTTGTGGAATTAATCTATAAAATTACTTAACAAGAACTAAACTACATCCTAGAGTTATCCTCTTTGCATAAACGTTACTATTTCTGGAAACAGAAGAAAATGTGATGGTTAGAAGTGTTGTGTAGGGACCAACCTAGAGACTTCTTACTTGAGACAATGTGTTGTAATTCATTCTTCCCCTGAGTAATGGAACTATGATCTATTTATCTGACCCACTAACCCCACACTTACGTCTTTGTATCCAAATACACCAAGAGTGTAGGGGTACACCTATGGTTTTTCAAACAATGTGTGGTGGAATCTTTAGCTTAGAGTTCTGTCTGCCCCAAACGTCAGTAACTATCCTGTTACTGACAACAACAAAAGGGAACTCCTCCCCCTATATTAGGTTCACATTTAAGAGGAAAGCATCATTCTTTCTCAACCTAGTATTACATAATCTATTCAAAAGCATTTAAAAAATATCTCTTTCTTGGAATCACTAAGGTAGCCTTAGATAACTGGTTTGATATAGGTATTTGCTTACATAGATTAGATTCAGAATTTTTTTCTTTTCAAGATGAAACTGTTTTCATTCACACTTGGGGTTCTCCATCTGTTGATAAAGCCTGTTAACTCTCCACCACACTGGCTCTGAGGTGCTAGTTTTCCATCTGGTAAAACCCTAAAGAGAACCCCAGAGTCAGAGGAGCATGAATCCTGTGGGTGCTCTCAACTCTAGAGCTTATGTCCCCAAGAGATGGGGTCTCTTTGAGAGCTGGCAAATGTTTACAACATGTATATGACTTCTTCTGATGCAGAAAAGATACCTAGTGGCAGTCCAGGCAAAACACTGAGTTAAATTGTTTGAAAAAGTTATCCTCTGCAGTCCTCCTACATTCCTTTATTGTCCCCTTCTCCTTTGTGGCTCACGTTTATTTCCCTCTTCACTAATCAACAACAAAGCATGATGTAGATAATTACATACTGCTTCACAGTGCTATGTGGTAAATTAAAATTAATTAGGAAATTGGGATAAAATGAAAAAATGGCTGGAAAAATGATGTAAGGGTATTTCTCAAAAGTATATGCCATAAGGTCCTATATGTGAGTCATAAACTGAACACTGAATAACTTAGTAGTTTGTTCAAAGAGAAGTTCATGATTAATGGTATTCATTAGATTAAAAATAAACTACTCAACTGATTTGAAAAAAATGTCAGACATTCCTGGCACTGAGGTTTGAAAGAATTTTTCTCATGGATTCTCATTTAAAAGGATAATTTTAAGTATGTAGAGAATAAATCCTAAATTATACCCTCCCAGTAACTGCAACATCTTCCAGGTCACTATTTCCAAATAATAACCTTCAGCAAACTAATAGCAAAGCTTTGAGATATAGTATAACAGGAGCAAAACTTCTACATTAACAGCTTTCTATTGTCTACATTAGCCCAAAAATAGAAGTGTCAGTCTGTTTGAATTTATACAGCCTGGAAAATATCTAGACTGTAGTTTTTCTGCTTGGTCAATTACATGTAGTAGACCCAGATGCCTTCATAACTGTCCATCCTGGGAGTAATTTGGGTTGACATTATTTTAGGAATTGTGATGTCTAACAGGACAATGTGCTTAAATAGAAAGCCACTAAATTTCCTGGGAATGGGTCATGGAGCAAGAAAATGACCACTCACATGACCAAATCTTTTCTAAAAGAATTAACTATTCTGAGTCTAATCCAGGTGGATATAGTTATATAGACATATTTGTAATCAAAGCCTCAACTTTCTATAACAAAAGATAAACCCAAAATCATTTCATGCTAGATTTTAAAGAAACACTCACCTAACATAAACATTAATTTATTGGCTTTGCAGTGTTATCTTTTTTGAAAATGTTCTCCTGAAACAGCTAACTCTTGTTGACACAGCAGATCTTAGTTCTCATCTGTTTTTGAGTTCTGTGTTCTTCTGTAGTGGCTTTACCTGCAGGTGGACTTACCCATTCTGGTGAAAAGATGTCTATCAGTAATAAATTCCACCAATAAGCAACCCCAATTAAAAGACAGTGTATCTTCCTTAATAATAATTGCAAAAGTCCTTGGTTTAATTCTAACTGGCCCAGCTTAAATTGAATGCCCATGATGAGCCTATCATAGTGGCCAGATGGATAAAATATAGAGGTCTTTCTAGAAAAAAAGTCCAGCCATTGTTAATATGATAAGAATGGTGTGTGTGACATCAGTGTAACCTGGCAGCCAAGGAGAGTGTACTGGAATGTGTGAGTGTGAACAGTGATGACTTCACTGTACTAGTCAGTGGTGGTAGTAAATACCATTGAGTGAGTATGTTTACTGTGTGGCCATCACATTCAAATGACTGAGTGATTAGAGAAATAAATTTGCATCGAATTTTGCTTTAGGCTTGAATATTCCTCCATGGAAACTATCTAGATGATTCAGAAGGTCATGGCTATGAGCAACTGGTGATTGGCATTTTATCACAACATTGTGCCTGCTCATGCGTAATGTCTCATGCAGAGTTTTTTGACGAAACATCAAATCACCCAGGTGACTCAACCCCTCCACAGCCCAGATTTGGTGCCCTGTGACTTCTGGCTTTTCCTAAAACTAAAATCACGTTTGAAAGGGAAGAGATTTCAGGCCATCAGTGAGATTCAGGAAAATACAACTGGGCAGCCGATGGCGATTGGGAGAACTGAGTGAGGTTCCAAGGTGCCTGCATTGAAGGGGACTGAGGCATCATTGTCCTAAGCACAATGTTCCTTGTGTCTTTTATCTTCTTCAATAAATGTCTCTACTTTTCATATTACATGGCTTGATATTTTATGGACAGGCCTCATGCATATTAGCCAGTTCTGGCTCATGGCCCATACTTAAAACAGAAAGTGAGGGAGAGGGTGGTTTCATCTGAATGCTATATACTAGGGGTAAATAAACGATGCCCCACAAGTAGCTACCTGCTTTGGTGGATAAAGGTTTATTAGAACACAGATATGTCTATTTGTTCATGTATTGTCTATATCTGCTTTCAGGCTGTAAAAGCACAACTGAGTAGTTGCAAGAGACTACACAGCCTGCAAAGCCTAAACTAAAGGGTATTTGACCCTTTAAGAAACAGTTTACCCACCCCTCACATAGAATTAAAAATAGGAAGGAGTGTTTCTCAAAACACGCACACACACAAACACACACACACTCGGGATTCATTTTTTAAAAAGAGGGAATAAATGCTGGACAGGCAAAATCAATATTATGCCACCAAGATAAACTGGTTACAAAATATATTCTCACATATCTAAATTAGGTAAATTGATCAGGTAGATTTTGGAAGATGTCTTAAAAACAGTGTTTGCTTTTCAAAAATTATGTTCTAAAATCACCTTAATTGGTGAGAGTGTAATCATATTCCACATATATACATGGAGGGTGCTTAACTCGCTATTTTCAAGGAAGGCTGTAGAGATAAACACTTGAACCCAGCTCATCCAGAGCGGTAGTAAGGCATATAAATTAAAAAACAAGGAAAGAATTCTACTCGGGCATAAAAAAGATTTTACCCTTTGCAATTGTATAGTTGGACCTGGAGAACATAATGCTAAGTGAAATAAGCCAGTCGGAGAAAGACAAATACCATATGATTTCACTGATATGTGGGATATAATGAACAAACTGAACAAGAAAAACAGAGACAGACTCATAGATAGAAAGCATATGACAGCTAGAGGTGGGGAGAAGTTGCCAGGAGGGATTAAGCAAAAAGGAAAAAAGAGTCACGGACATGGACAACAGTGTGGTGATCGCTGTGGGGAGGAAAGTATAAGGGGACTAAATGGTAATGGAAAAAAAATACAATAAAAACTAAATTGAAAAAAGAAACAAGATGTTTCTTATCCAATAACGGCTGAGACCTGGTTATGAGGGCGTAGACACGTGGCAGATACCGCCCTAGGTACTCTACATATGCTTATCTCAGGTTATCTTCACCACCAGTTCTGTCAGGTAGGTGTTATTATCACCATTGCACAGGTAAAGCTCAAAGACAGCAAGCATCTAGCCTTGGTCATAAAAGTTGCAGTGACAGAACTAACTCCTAAATCCATGCTCCCTCCTCAGTGACACATGTGACACTGTCTTCCTGGTGAAAACCAGAAAAGAATTCATGGTGATGCTAACAGAGCTTTGTTAGTGTTGATTAGTCCACTTCTGTCCTCAGTTACACCCCCAGGGCCACGTCAAGCATTCCAAGAATCTTGGGGCCATCAGATATTATACAAAAGTCTCCCAAACAGATATTATGCTAAAGAAGAAGTTCTCATTTCATACAATATGCTGGGAAGATTTGGGTATTTATCTGAGTCATCTGGCTGGTAATTTAGTAGTAGTCTAAACTACTTTAGTAGTCTAAACCAGTGGATAGAGACCTTGACCAAAGAACTGAAGAACTGGATTCTTTCCTGAATTTTCCAGGTACATGCTACACAAATGTGAGAGCCAACTATTATTTTGACATGTGAACAGAACTTCATAAGCTTCTAAGGAATATTGTAAACATTAACACAGAAAAGAGTCTGGGTATTTACGAAAAGCATTATATTTCAATGAACCACAGCTCAATTTTAGAAATGGAAAACAGAGCTAAGGAGAATAGTGGAAAATCGAACAGCTGCTTTAGGGAAAAGGAAAATTTTCCAATGTATGATTACTATTTTAGTGATTTTTAAAATTTTTTTGTGAGATGTTTGTATTTCCTATTTTCCATGCACATTTCATGAGAAAAGAGGATGATGCTTTATACACCCATTCTTATCTAATTCTATACCTGGTAAACATGCTGCCAGTTCACATTTTTTTTGTTTCATTTGTACCATAGGTGGAAGCATGACATCAAAATATTTGTGTAAGAATTTTAAGAGAAATAAATGCTTAAAAATACATGATGCTTAATGAAGAGAAATATCAACATGATAAAATTGCACATTTAATTCACTTAGTTACTTTTTTATTTAGGAAATTATTTTATATTTTTATTTTATTTTAATTATTTTTCTCTTTGCTTTTTAAAATTTTTTCCATATTTTTAATTTTTGTTCAAGTACAGTTGTCCCCATTCCCCCCCTTCATTCCCCCAACTCCAGCCATCCCCACTTCCCACCCTCAATCCTACACCCCCTTGGTTTTGTCCATGTGTCCTTTATACTTATGGTTCCTTAAACTTATTGTTCCTTAAACTTATTGTTCCTGACAATCCTTTCCCCCTTTTCTCCCCATTATCCCCTCCCACCTCCCCTCTGGTTACTGTCAGTTTGTTCTTCATTTCAATGTCTGTGGTTCTATTTTGCTTGCTTGTTTGTTTTGTTGACTAGGTTCCATTTATACATGACATAATATGGCATTTGTCTTTCACCGTCTGGCTTATTCCACTTAGCATAATGCTCTCCAGTTCCATCCATGCTGTCATGAACGGTAGGAGCTCCTTTCTTTCTGCTGCATAATATTCCATTGTGTAAATGTATCATAGTTTTTTGATCCATTCATTTACTGGTGGGCACTTTGGTTGCTTCCAGCACTTGGCAACTGTGAATTGTGCTGCAATGAAGGGTTCTTTTGTAAATGTGTTTCCGGATTCATAGGGTATAGTTCCAGGAGTAGAACTGCTGGGTCAAAAGGCAGTTCCATCTCTAGTTTTATAAGGAAATGCCATCCTGTTTTCCACAGTGGCTGCACCAGTCTGCATTCCCACCAACACTAGGGTTCCCTTCTCTCCACAACCTTGCCAGCACTTGTTATTTGTTGATTTGGTTATCTTAGTGATGTTTAAAAATTATTATGAAAAATTTCAAACATATACAAAAGTAGAGAATCATTGTTTATGCCATGTACTCTGTACTAGCTTAAATAATCATCAGCACATGTCCAATCTTGTTTTATCTAAAACCTCAACAATACTTCACCTCTATAGGATTATAACAAACTTCAAACATTATATCATTTCATCTATATGTTCCTCAAAGTATCACTAAAAGACAATAACTCTACTAAACAAAATAATCACAAAAGCATTTCCATGCCTTAAAAAATCAACAATAAGTTATTAATGTCACTAAATAGACATTTCTTGTTCAAATATCCCTGATTATGTCATATACATATATTTCATACACACAAGTCTGTGATTTGCCCTAGAAAACATTATATAATCCAGATTTTGCTGACTGCATCCCCATGGTGTTATTTAACATGTTTCTTCTTACCTTCCTGTCAACTGGTATTAAATCAAAAAGCTTGATAAGATTTAGGTTTAATTATTTTTGGCAATAATCCTAAAAATCGTGTCTTTTGTCTAATTACTGCATGTCATCAGAAGGCATATTACCTGATTGTCTCTTCTTTCATAATAGTAAAAGATTGATTCATTAGTTCAGATTTTGTCAACATGACTCATCCACTAGAAAGTGTGGGATAACTTTTATTGGTGTATGTAAACTTCCAAGAAACAAGCTCACACAGTTGCAAAAATGCACAAAGCATTTTGTAAAAGACTGCCTCCATTCCACCAGCTGTGCTGGCTGAAATTCTTCTAATGTGGGATTTGATTGCAATGATCAATATTATGACAGGAGGGATTAAAAAAAAAGCCTGAAATCCCCTACTCTGTGTAAGGAGGGTTTCTTCTCTCGCATACCCTTTTTAGAATTGTGAATAAACTGAAGTTCAGCACCAGTACCTTCTCCATTAGCAATTCCCTCTGTGTTCCCAATCTTCTCCCCCATTACTTCACTGAAGGGAAGTTTCTAAGTTTGCCCATTCCAAAGACTAGTACTATGCCAGACCAATAGGCTTCCTTTTGTACAATGATAAGCCATATCCAATATTTAGTCTCTCTTATAAAAGTATCCAAGGAGCCGATGACACTACTGGCCCCAGTTGTTCTCTACATCAGTTGGTCTATGGGAGAGGATCTCTGAAACATTTATTGTGATATGTACAGGCATTGTACTGGGCTCTGACAAAACTCACACAATCGAATTCCCATAAAGTGTTTCAGAGAAGATGTTACTTACACAAGTGATATGTAATATTTGTGTAATAAAGATTTTTAAGAAATTGTTTAAAACTTTGGGGTGAAATTAAAGAACAAAGAAAAGTCAGAATCATGAAGGTAGTAATTTACAGAATAAATTAAAATTGAATATCTGATTTATAAAAATAAAATTTAAAAAGATCTTGAAAACATTCAACTTATTGATCATGAATCAGGAATAAGAACTCTTTCTTCAATAGTTAGAAAAAAACAGAAAGTGAGTATTTAGGTTAGGTATTATGAGAGTATATAAATTTAGTTTCTCAAGAGCAAGCGGTAGAGAAAAGAGTCAAATGATAACCATAATTACATTTGAAAAATTGTGCTTATTAGGAAATGTAAGAGATCTTCAAACCTAAAAAGAGTGATGTGCATGAGGCCCAATGTTCATATCATCTACCACACAAATAAAAATAAATAGATCTGATTGAAGAAACAGAGAAATAAACAGAAAAAAGAACTTCTGTGGTCTACACTGAAGATTTTGAAATTGGTAATGGCTTGAGGTTGTGACGTGTCTTTGACCAAAGCAGCACCAGCGGCTGGCTGCGGTAGCCCGGTAGCCCGTGGCTGCCCCAGGCCATCTATCCTCTGGGATCACGTTCTTTCAGTCCCGCCTCCCAGACAGGCTTCGCCTCCCGTTTCACACTGGCACCTGGCACTTCCTGACAACTGCCCTGCCGTCTTCTCGCCTCCCAGACTTGGAGCCCTGACCCTCACACACGCATGTGCAACCTCCAAGTGCAGAAGAACTGAAACCCCATGATCACTCGTTTGCCTAATTTTACAAAAGAAAATACTGGAAGAATAAAGCATAAACTGAAATTATCTGTGTGGGGTGGAGTTGGGAGAAATATAGCAAGGCAAATAAGGATAGAAATGAGAATGTTATGAATATGATTTTGTATAAATTCTTCTAAACTATGTAATCCTTTTTATATAATCAAAACAAATTTAAAAAGTGAACCCTCAAATTGGAAGCAAATTTAACTGTTCATTTATTTAAATACATAGCCTAAACATGCAGATGAATATTATTTCAAGTAACTTTTGAGCATAATACTTTGGCTATACCTGCCTTATTAATACAGTTTAAAAAGAAAAATAGCAACCAGCAGAGATACCTTTAACTTGATTTAGATGCCATCTGGTTTTATAATTTAGAAACCACTTTATGTATATTATAGGAAAAAGCATTTAAATAAATATGCTAATGCTATTAGGTTCCAAGACATTTAACATAAATAGTGTGTGTGTGTGTGTGTGTGTGTGTATCTACATATATAGATATATATACACATATAAATAGTATGTGTGGATATATATAGATATATGTATGTGTATATCTATGTATATATATACACATATATGTGTGTATACATACATACACACATACATATCTACCCCATATATAACAATCCAAAAAGTTAACACTAATGGGGTGTCCAATGTTTTGGTGTCTCTGGGCCACAGTGGAAGGAAAGTTGTCTTGGGCCACACATTAAATACACAAACACTAATGAAAACTTATGAGCCAAAAAAGGTTTTAAGTAAATTTAAGATTTTGTGTCAGGACACATTCTTAACCATCCTGGGCCATATGCAGGCTGTGGGCTGGACACTCCTGCTACATTTAAATAAAAATACAATTGGAACTCAAAACATACATACATATGTCCTAGTTATTCCACTGAAAAGTAATAGAAGCAACAACATTCCTGTAGCAATTAGCAGATGAGCCCAGACCTTGATCACGGGCTCCTTGGGACAACAGTTGACTTCAGATCCAGGAGAAGGAAACTACAAGGCAAACCTAAGACATTTAATTATGCCAGAAAGCAGGAAAATGTTCAAAGAATAATGTCATTTTGATGGAATATTCCTTGAAAACAAAAAAAGGGTATATTGTGACAATTGAAGAAATTGAAATACATACTGGATATTACTGCTGATTTGTGAATGATATTGTACATATGCAAGAGAATCTCTTATTTTTAGGAAATATCTACTGAAATATTCAGGGATGGACTATTATAATGCATGTGACTTATTTTCAAATGACTCAGAAAATAAACTATTATATGTACATGCAAATGTAGAAAGAACATGTAACAAAAATAATCATTACAATTATTGAAGGTAAATGGTGGGTGCGAAAATACAATGTGATCATTGTATGACTCTTCGAACTTCTCAATGGCTGACATTTCTATACTTAAAAGATGGAAAAATTATGTCAGCACATATCTAATAGAGCAAGGAACAGGAAACAGGGCTGATGTTCTCCCCAGGGTCCATGTTAGTCCTCTGATTTTAGAAAACAGAGGAGATTGGGAGTAGTGGTTATACAGAATAAAAGGAAAAATGGAAGGAATTAAAAGACAGCTTTTTATAAGCCAATATCATAACAGCTTGCTCATTACATTAGTGTGATTACTTCTTTATTAGGCCTTATTTGAGCTGTCATCTGGTATCAATTAGGTCAGTTATAGTCTGTCAGGTCTACCAAAGGGACATGGAGCAAGGTCCATCATGGTGTGAGGGGGTGTAATTAAAGCAATGGGAATAATGGCCACTCTGCTCTTCATTTAAACTGGTGTCCAGTCAACCAAGCCCATACCGACCTCCCACTCATGTTGAACATTAAAGATGTGGAAGGAGGGCAAGGATACTGCCAAAATAGAGTTTTAAAAAAGCTTATTTCAATCATCAAGTCAAATTATTAGTGAAGTAATGAGTTACAAATAAAACATACTGAAAGATCATTGGAGAGACTAAAAAGATATAATTCATTTATAAATATGTTCCTTAATAATTTAATTCTACATATGTGTATATGTTATACATCATGTATATACACACGTGTGTTTGTGTGAGTGTATGGTAAACAACTCACAACCAAGGAAAAAAAAGGAGGAAATAAATATTTTACTAGAGTAAAAAAATTTTGCACAGGTAGTCTAGAATTAAAGAAAGAGCATTTAGAGCGGATGCCAACTGAACTGAGCATAGGGCTTCCTTGAGCCTTGAAGAGTCTAAGCATAATGTTGAGACCAAAACTGTGGCTGTGTTAAAAGTCTCCCCACAGTAATTTTAAATCAGGCTCACTTTATTCAATTTCAGCTCGACTGTATAAGTAACAGAGGAAGCAAGGAAGACTCAGAAATTCACTAAATGTTAAAATATTAGAGAAATAGCAAGAATGAGGTCAGGATAATAATTCCAAGAGACTGAACTATGGCGAGTTTCCATTTATATATAAATGGACACGTATTATATGTTCAGACCAATAGTTATCATGCATGACATATGGAAATTGCCAAATTTTAATCTTAGTTTTATTAATATTTAAATTAGCTTACTATTACACTATACAATTCTTTTTTTTTGATAATTCAGAAAACTTTTTAGAATTGTATAGAGTTTTACACACAGAGATTGAGCTGAATGTAGTTATCATACACCATATTGTCTAAGTTGTTTTTCTAATAAAAAAAGCTAGTAAGATCTTGTCATTTCTTTCACTAAAAAAATAAAGTACAAAAATGAGGAATGTGGAGATAGGGAGCACACTCAGGGAGATAGGGTGCGTAACTCAGCTTTATTGGTAATCTGGATTACAAATTAATAGGTATCCTAGTGAAAATGCATGACTGATCTGTTAGCTGGTGCTACCATGGAAGTAGCTCTTTACCCTGTGCTGGGAAAGTCACTTGATCTTTCTGGGCACCAGTTTTGTCATTTCTGAATGAGGACAGTATTTTTACCAGATAAAACCTAACCTACTACTCAGCTTTAAACTTTTTACTTTTTATGACTTAGTTACTTCTGTCTAAAGTTATTCAAACTCAACAGGAATGAATTAGATAGGGAGGCACTAAAGAAAGCAAAAGTGATTACCAGATTCTTCCCCTTCCCTTCCCTTCCCTTTCCATTCTCCTCCCTCCCTCCCTTTTTTATCTTTTTAAAGAATTGGGCATTATTTCTTGCAAACTGATAAAATCTCCTACAATATAGGATATTAAGGTAATTACAACAGCCTATCAAATATTCTGGGTTGTCACAAAATATGCAGGCCACATTTCCCACATTAATTTCCTAAATCTCTTATTATCA
This sequence comes from Tonatia bakeri, assembly GCA_004024845.1. NCBI lineage: Eukaryota > Metazoa > Chordata > Mammalia > Chiroptera > Phyllostomidae > Tonatia > Tonatia bakeri. The sequence continues at coordinate 154,464 of PVIA01003305.1, forward strand.
ATAGATACCAACCACTGACATCATTGCACCAATAACATCCTAAATTAGTTCCAGCTCCAGTGTAATTATGCTATAAAAAACTATTTATCATAATTCATGTGCTTATGGGTTTCCTTAGATCATCCTAAAGTTCTGATAAATATTACTTAAATCTTTGATCCTTAAGAACATATTAGTGTTAGACACAAGATTATATCTAGCTTTGTTTTAAACCTTGATTCTTTGTTCATACAATACTTGCCCTGTTTACTCTGCCAAATGATAATAGCAGAAGAAAGCTTTAATCCCAAGGTTTTGGGAAAAAATATTAGACAATTGCCAATATTATCACTTTCATGCCAATTCCATGGTAAAAGTACCATGCTATCTCAATGTCTGGCGCTCTGCCACAGCTTTTCATCCAGAGTCTGATAGGCAGTAGCTTTCCATCACCTTCCAAGTGAGCCTGGGAAGTCAGTTCACCAGGGCTCCCTGCAGTTCTAATGGAACACGGGCAAGTTGATCTGCATCCCAGTGCCTGCCACTGGGGCTATGTAAAAATGCAGCCTCACTAATAGAAGCACAATATGCAAGGTGCCAGTGCATCTCTGTGATTTACAATATGTCTAATGTGCAAGCCCAATGAAGAGGTTTGTTGTCTACCATAAAACCAGATGGATGTAAGCAGTGATTAGAAGCAATTAACTCTATTCAGCACTAAATAACTTTCCATCATTAATGTACATTTTTCCACCTCATTAGAGGTACAGAGGAGAGCATGAGGTAAGAAGCACTCAATTTGAATTTCAGATATGCATATGTTTGAAGAAAAAAATTGCAAGGAAAACAGAATACTGTTAATATAAGGCTTGTTTTGAAGCCATTTTGTTCCATCAGTACCGGCTGGAGCATACATTCAGTTTCACCAACCACCCACCAGGCCTCAGGTGAATAAGAAACACATGAAGTTAAGGTCAGTAAAAACAAACAAACAAACAAAAACAAGTTACGAAAAAAACAAAGATAATGGACATAGATTTTCTTCTGTTTTGCTTCCAGTATAATAATAACATGCTTTCAATAATTGATAATGTAATTTAAAAGGATAAATCTATGAAATACCATATTGATTATCTAAGATACATCTGAAGAATTCCAGCTTGAGTGATAAAAACATACCTGGATCTTTCTTCACATCCTACAACAGCATCTCGGTCCTTTGATGAACTTAACTAAATAGAAGAGTTTTGCTAACTGATAACAATTCAAAAATAAACTAGAAATCTCCCTTCTCAAAACAGAATGTTTCAAAACTCACTAAGTTCTTAAAATAATGTAGGAAATGTCTTCGGACACATGCTTACCATGCAATATTATGTGAATAAAGGAGATACACCGATTCCAGATATATATAAAAAAATCCTCAAGAAAAATATTGGAAATGGATCAACTAAAATAGTATTAATGGCATTATAGATCATGGAATTTGCAGGTCATAATTCCCATATTAATTTCCTAAATCTCTTATTATCAACAGATATCAACCAATGGCATCATTGCACTAATAATATGCTAATTAGTTCTAGCTCCAGTATAACTATACTGTAATGAAGCTATTCCCTTTTTCTTTATTTTTTCCTTCATTATTCCTGCTCATATTTTGTAACTCTTGTGTGATGTTCAATTTTTCATTCATTTATATCTCAGCTTGCTTCCCAAAGGATTGAGGATAAATTAAAAAATAGAAATAATTGAGTTAGTAAGTGTTTTAAATGCAAAAATAAAGAAGTAGTAGAGCAAAGTGGCTAAGAACATGTAATACATGTATATTATTTCCCTTTGATGACTATGAATAGGTAATACTTATTGTTTATCAAAGTCAGTGATATTTACTTCTTAAAATGCCTTTTTAATTAATATTAATATCTCATGTGTATATGACTTACTCTTTGCCAGCTATTGTTTTAACTAATTTGCACATATTCACTCATTTAATCCTCACTAAATAATTCTATGCAGTAGGGACTATTACTATAAATAATCCCACCATGGTTAATTTAAAACTATCAACAATTTGCCACCAGACTGTGAAATTCCTGAAGATGTAAGAGTCAGCTCATGAAAACCAGTACAAGCCAGCTCCCGCCCATCACTGTTTTTAAAGGCACATGCTGCGGAACTGGGCAGTCCAGAAATAAGCAGAAGCACCAACGGCTCTGTCTAAAACGATGTCATCAATATATGTACCTTGTAGTGGACACCACTGATTGTCTCCCAAGATCCACCCCTTATCTTTTCTCATTTCTTCTTCCTAAAAGAACAAAATTCTGCACATAGTTCACCCTTTCACCCACCTCAGAGGAGGCAATCTGATGTATCTAAGCTCTAAGCCAAGAAGAGCACAGCTTTCACCTGATCCTGTTAGGAGTCAAAAAAATGGCATGTGACTTAAGCTTGCATAAACAGACTGAAGGGAAGAATGTTTATTCTATACTTTGATAAACATATTTTTAATGCTCTTACTATTTGTGAACAGAAACCCACGTAATGATTTGTCAGATGGCTAAAGGAAAGTCATCTTGAAACCAGCTTTAGCATAAAGTTGAGGTTGAGAGAGGCAATGAGAAATGAAACAATATGAGTCCTTGATAACACCTTTGAGCCACTCATCCTTACTCTCCTGTGAGATTATCAATGCCATTGTTAACCTTAAAAATAAAGAGCCAAAGTGAGGGGCAACACGCATTTATATGAGGTCAGTGAATTGCAATCCTGGGAAGCAGTATCCAGGCAAGAAACGTGAAAAGAACCTTCCAATTATGGGGTGAATTCAAGGATTTTTTAATGAAAAAAGGAAGGGAAATAATTACACGGATAGAAGACAGGAATTTCTGTTGGTGCTAATAAGCTATTTTCTAGCTACATTTGGCTGTTTACTGATCCTAAAGAATGTCCATAGTTATCAGTCCTTGTGGTCAGGAATGTTTGCTCTCTCGTTAACTTTTACCAACAGTTGTTTGCTAAGACAATGTTGGTTTGGTCCAGTCCAGAGGTTACTTGGCCCAGTTCAAACATTCTAAACTTTCAAAAGATAAGATGTGAAAGGCAGGTCTTTTGGGATAGCAGCTCCAATTCCATTTGGAAATGGCTCCATTTCTATATTTTTCATACTGTCATTGTCTAAACAGTTGGACTTTTCTTATAATTGGATCCAAAAAGCATCTCAATTAATACAGGCTTACATTTAGAGAACCACACAATAACTGCATGATGCACCAGGTTCATGAGCTCAAGCAAGGCTTAAATTAAGTATCTCTATATAGATCCCTAAAGCTTGCTACAAAATTTACATTTTGTGGTTCTGGTGCCAGTGGACCTTGTGAGGAGAGCATTAGGTTAGACAAAGGTGAATGAAAAACAGCACTGTCTTCCTTGAACTTAATCAAGGACAGTCACATAGAGGAGAATGAATGGGAAAATACCTTGAAAGGAAGAAACAATGGTAAGGGTTATTGAGGAGTTAATTCTTGCTTGACAAATGTTGCCTGTGAAGGTGAGCAACTGACAGTAGGTGAAGTTAGCCTTATGACCCAGTAATTCCACTTCTGGAAACATATTTGAAGAAAGCTAAAACACTAGTCCGAAAGAATACACTCATATATGCACTCCTATGTTCATTGCGGCACTATTTACAATAGCCAAGACTTGGAAGCAGCCCAAGTGTCCATCAGGAGATGAGTGGATAAAAAAGCTGCCATACATTTACACAATGGAATACATCGCAGTCATAAAAAATATGAAAAGTTTACCTTTTGACAGCATGGATGGACCTGGAGAATATTATGCTAAGTGAAATAAACCAGTTAGAGAAAGCCAAACACCATATGATTTCACTTATATGTGGAATCTAATGAACAAAATAAACAAACCAACAATAGAAACAGACTCATAAATACAGGGAACAGACTGACAGCTATCAGAGGAAAGGCAAGTTGGGGGACAGGGTAAAATAGGTGAAGGGATTAAGCAAAGAAAACTCGTAGGGATCAATGGTGATGGAAGAAGACTTGACTCTGGATAGTGAATACATAATACAATGTACAAATGGTTTACAGAATTATATACTTGCAATCCATATGATTTCATCAACCAATATAACCCCAATGAATTCAGTTTTATATATAAATAAGCTTATTTATATATAATTTATGTATAAGTATATATATTTATATATAAATTTGTATATATATATCTGTCCAGAAGGTATCCAGCTATATAATATGAAAAGTGGAGACATTTACTGAAGAAGACACAGGATAAAATAAACATTGTACACAAGACAATGACACCTCAGTCCCCTTCAAAGCAGGCACCTTGGGACTTTATATAGTTTTCCCAATCACCATCAGCTGCTCTGTCATATTTTTCTGGATCTCATCAATGGTGTAAAATCTCTTCCCCTTCAAAGGTGATTTTAATTTTGGAAAGGGCCATAAGTCACAAGGTGCCAAATGTGGTCTGTAGGGAGGCTGAGTCACTTGGGTGATTTGATGTTTTCCCCCCAAAAAAAACCTGCAAAGATGTGATGCATGAGCAGGCAGGCACATTGTTGTGATGAAGCTGTCAGTCACCAGTTGCCCATAGCTGTGGCCTTCTGAATCATCTGAACAGTTTCCATGAAACAGTGTTCAAGCTCAATGCAAAATGTGATGCAGATTCATTGCTCTACTTGGTCGGTCATTTTGAATGTGACAGCCACACAGTACATATGCTCACTCAATGGCATCTACTGCCTTCACTGACTAGTACAGTGAAGTCATCACTGTTCACACATGCACATTTCAGTCCACACTCCTTGGATGCCAGGTTACATCCATGTTGTGCAAACTGTTCTCATTGCATTAACAATGACTGGAGTTTTTCTGGACAGACTATATATATAGTATGTTAATTGCAAGCATATCAAAAACAAGGGGAGTAGTGGGGGATAAAAGAAGTTCTATGCACGGGCTCTTACCTAATTTGAAAGCAACATGATATAGAAAATAAATAGCTGGATCCTGCCTAGAAAGTTTGGCATGTAAATAATCTCCCTTTCCACATGGTATCTTAACAATAAGCTATAAAACATTCAACTATATCAAAAATACACAAATACATCAGTTTTATATGCTTCAATCTTATGAAGTTCTAGTATATAAAATAAAGCCATATAAAACCTAAAAGTAAAGCTTGTTTTTCTTACCATCATATGCATAGAATGGAAATACTTATGCTGATGAAACTTCAAAAATTAATTTTAGGAGAAAGGGCTTTCACGAATCTGAACTTGCAAACAGTTTTAAAATGGTAATTTTTAAGTACCATTTTGTACTCCCAAATTATGGCACTGATCATCAGTGTCCTAAAGAAAGCTAAATCCGCCACAAATCACATCTACTGATCACTTCTGCCATCTACATTTCTGGCCCATACATATTTGCCTGCCTGTGAGTATTTGTAGCACGTAGCTGAATAATTGAACCCCAAAGCTTTTCCTTCATTACTACTCCTGCCTGTCCGTGAATACAGTTGTCTCCCTGTGCTTTGGGAGTTGCTGAAGTTAATTTGCTAGTTAACTTGATAGCCCCATCCAATGTCTCTGTAACTATAATTTAAAATAATTGACAGGTATACAGTTTTATATTCTGAAATCAATGTAGAAGTAAGTAATGGCCTACTTTATGTGTAGAGTACTGAATATGGTATTATCAAGAATGAAGAACATGGTATACAAGGTGATCTCTGACCCAAAAAATTCACAATTTAACTATATAAAGTTATGGACAAGATCAAATATAAGACTATATACAATTCATAACACTCAGAAAAGACAGAAATTCCTAGTCTACTCAAAATTCAGTTTTTAATCAACATCACTCCTTACAACCCAGGAAGGAAGCAAAAACAAAACAAAACAACAACAAAAAAAACCCCACCTTTTAACACATTGTAGATTATAAGGCCTTTATAGAAAGGAAAGTCACTTGGATGTTATTTCCTACATTCATAATATCCTAACAAAACAGGCTACATATTTCAAGCAGATAATTGATTTAAAAGTAACAAAATAGACCTTGGGAAAAATAATAGCTCAGAGCTTAAAGTAGAAAAAAACCTTTAATAATAAGGTAAAAATCCTACACATTTCAATGGTTCCTAAGAGCACTATGTTTTACTAATAAGAATTATTGTTCACAATGATAAGCCTGAGTCATCAAGAAAGTATGAAATTAGAATAATCTGCTTAATATGGCAAGAAAGCATGTAAAATTACCTTTGAAATTGTTTCATTCAAAACAGTCAAGTTGTAGTGCTTACAACAGCGAACTGCTATTTAGAATTTCTTGTGCTCCAATATTTAAGTTAATAGAGGTTTCACTGTATATTTTTGTTCTAGAAAATTCCAGGGAGACACCTGGCATTGGCAGTCTTTTTATGCTTATAAGAACAGCTCTCATAAGTCATAAAAGTTGACATTTCTTTCTAGAATATTTTCCAAGATGAAGTGCTGATGAATTCACTCCTTTGGGGAAGTTTACCAAGCGATGGTAAGAGGATGGTCCATTCTAGACCTATGAAAATACACAGCATTCTAAGGAATTTTACCTTGTTCCTCCTGTTTTTCTACAAAGTGAGCCATTCAGGCATCGCATCTTCTGAAATTTCCTCGCCTCTTTCAGGGAAGCATATTGGGGCAGAGCTTGCCAGCTGTCTGCTCCCTTCGCCTTCTGCTGCCATTATCCTGAGGCACCGCCCCACCTTCTGGCCCTCCAGCTTGTGGGGGTGGGGAACAGGGAGGAGAACAGAACTCTTCCTGCCTCTGACATGCGTAACACAATGAAAAGAGCAGAAGGCATATATATCTATACATACATTTGTCTCTCTCTACATATAGACATCCATAGACTGATAGTGTGAGTGTGCACATGGATATGCATGCGAATCCACATGCCCAGTGCCAGAATATCTCTATATGTATACACACACAGTATATATTCCATATGCTCTTTCTTTCTGCAGCACACATATGCAGCTGAGAGTAACTACTGTGAAAAAAATTACATACTTACCAAAGACAAGTTATCAAGTGGAAACAAGAATATATGGAATTTAACAAGTATAAATTTTCATCTGCTGCCTACCTTTATTAAAAAATGCTCATATAGCTTAAGAAAATATCTAGCCTTTCATATTACATAATATAAACACACCTTCTTTTCCTACATCTCCTGTGTTATATTGTTCAGCCAGTGTCACTGAGCTGGCTCTGGACTGACAACTAAGGCAGTCAAAGGTTGAAAGAAGTTTTGTGCGATGCTTTATATGATGAATGTATAGATGTTGGAAGGAGCAAACAGTACAGTGCAGTGTGGGCAGGTGAACAGATGAGAGGATGCAATAACAGACAAATGTATACAATGACTCACACGTGCGAATGCTGCACAAAAGCCCCTAGTGCCCACTGTATCATTTAATCCGCAGCAAACCTGTGTGCTTGGTATCATTGCTCTTGTCATTTTAAAAATAAGAAAAGTGGGGCTTAGAGAGATTAAATAACTGACCTAAGAGGGTCAGTTAAATAACGGGCACAGTGCATCTGCCTCCAGAGGTGGTCTTCTTAATTTCACCTTAGGCTGCCTCTTGGCCCAGAGAAAATTAAAACATCTCACTTATATAAAAGCATATGTCATGCACAAAGGAATAGAAAAGTTTATGATATTAGTCTGGGTGGTGTAAATTAAAGTCTCCTTTAAATTCTTTTATATCATTTCTTTAAGTAGTTGAAATGTTTCATAGGACACAGTTTGACCTATCAGCATAAGCTAAACTGGGTTATTGCGCATTTAGTTATAATAAATTTGATGTGAAATTTTAATGTAATTAAAAAAATAACTCCAAGGAAAAAATAACTCCAATTGTGTAAACTTAAATGGTTATAAAAATAACAAAAGTCCCTATTTTCTCTCCAGTGACATATTAACCTTGTTGAAATCAATCAGGACAATAGTGGTTTGCTGGCTCAGAAAGACAATGATAAGACGAATTCCTTCCCAGTGCATGTGACACTCCCTGGGGAGTTGCTTTGAGTATTCAGTAGATGTATCAACTATTTTAGGTCCCACAATACACTGAATGTGCCTTCAGTGGCCTGAAAATGCGAGTGATTAAGCATGCACAGGCCAAGTGACAAATGGCAGCTTTCCCAGCTATTTCTCAATGAAGACTTCTTGTTTAGAAATTTATAAGGAAGTAATCACTTAGTAAGATCTATCACCCACTTCAAAAGCTTCAATTATTCATCTTACCAACACATTGAGCTCAATTTTCCTTGGTATCTAAATTGCTTCCTGATATTAATTTAAGGGTTTGGGGAGGAATCCTAATTCATTTAGGCTATTTGGCGCTGTTAAGTCTTTAAAATATATTTCACAGAAAGGTGCCATCCAAGAAATATTTTCAAAAAATTGTTTGGACCACAAATTTCTCACAGCCTGACCATTTACAAATTTTAGGCAGTAAGGTGTACAGCCATTAGCACATAGTTCCTGAAATTATATGAAGTATCAAGAAAAAAAAATTATGCATGCCTGAAAATTATGTTCCAGAAACAAAGGACAGTTTTGCAGCAGTTACATGAATAATTTGTTAAGGTCACTGACAATTTACTGATCTGTGGGTTTGGGGGCTTTTTATTGTTGTTAAATCCCAAATGATTAGAAACATTTAGCTATAGTTTCACTACTATTCTGATAGCTGAGATGCTCCATAATTCATTAAAATAAAAACTTCATTGTTGAGTCTTAAGAAATTTGAATTTTCCTTATTATAAACAATATTGCTATGAGGCTTTTTTGCAACTACCAAATATCTGTCTATATCTTTATTTCCTGATGATACACTGTTAATAGAATTGCTGAGTCCAATGGTAAGTGGACTAAGACTTTTATATGTATTGCACAAATGCTTTTCAGAAAAATCTTATCAACTTATACAATCAAATACAATGCTTGAGATTGAGTTTCCTAAATCTTCACCAAAATTATTTTATGTCAGTTTGATATGTACAAAAGTGACTAATATTTTGTTTCAATTTGCATTTCTATTATGTCTAATGAAAATGGGGTTTTTAAACATGTTTTTTAGTTATTTACATTTTTTCTTTGGAGGACTGCCTGTTCATGTCCCTTATAGCTTTTCCTATTGGAGGGCTTCACCTTTGTGTCATTAAAATGCATGAGAGTTATTAACCTGTTGAGTATCACATCTATTCCAAATTTTTCCCAGTTTATTTGCTTTTTGTAATGTTTTCTGATATTTTATTTATTTATTTATTTTTCTTTTAATCTTTACTGGTTTTTTTTACATTATCTTTTGGTCCCCCAAGGGTTCAGCACCAGAAAAAGTGTGCATCTGTGGCTCTCAGACAATGGTGTATTTTTGCCTCACAGATGCTGTGCATTGGCACTGCTTTTATTTCCTTCTTTCGCTAGAACACAAGTGTAGAAACAAATTTATAACCTACCTCTAACAACTATGGAACACTGTGCACCTTCCAATCCTTTACTATTTTCTCACTTATTTCCATTCATCAGTTTCCTCAACTATTTATTTATGATATGTTATAGTGTGCGTACATCTGTGTGTGTTGTAAGATGCTATAAAAGACTTCAAGTTAACAATACACTCGTTTATTCTGCATGAGTTCAATTTTCATCATTTGATCAAATTTAACAAATAAGGGAGGAAACCAACTTCAGTTGTGAATCTTTCCTTTTTTATTTTTATTTTTTATTTTTCATTCAAGGATATTTTATTATTGATTTTTAAAGAGAAGAAGTGAGGGTGGGGAGAGAGAGGCAGAAGCACTGACGTGAGAAACACCGATTGGTTGCCTCCCGCGCACACTCTGACCAGGAATCAAACCCCAAACCTAGGCATGTTCCCGGACTGAGAATGAAACCATGACCTTTCCATCTGATACTCCAACCCACTAAGCTACTCAGCCAAGGCAGTTGTGAACCTTTCTCTTTTCTGAGACCTGAATATTTTATAAACTTGTTTGAAGGTAACTGAGAAAGCAAAGATGTCTCTGCCAACATTAGTGGAATAGTTAGAAATGCCAGAAAAAGTTCAGCACAAATGTTATAAATACAACTTCCAATATATTTGTTTAAATTATTGTAGATCAACCCACACATTTGTTTTGCATTACATACATGCAATATTTTAAACATACCTGCATTCTATATGCATAAAAATCCACTGAAGTTACATAAAGAAATTCTTAGTTGATTTAACTAATACAAAGGTGACATTAAAGGGCACACCAGATGTTTGTATGGCTCCAAGAAAAGCAGCCATAGAAATCAGTTTCAGCGTTTAGCTGCTGTGCCACACTGTAGTGAGGACAGATGACAACTAATATACACACAATCCTACATCTATTGGAAACATCCCTACATATTAATAAACAGGCCCAATTATTTACCAGCTCACATCTTCATCCTGGATGATTTTTGTTCCATGTATGTTAACATAATGGCCAATAAAAGGATTTTCAGAAGATGAACCCCATTTTATGTTCACATAAAACCAGAAACCTGAAGTCCAGTTGAAGAAAACATTATAGAACTCAGGATGATTAAACATTACCTACGCATCACAGGACTCACCTGCTTGAAAACTGTGAAGGAACAAAAGATAACTGTGCTCCCACACTTCTAAATTCTTCTGGCTGGGCTAATAATCAAATTAACATGAGATTAGCAGGAGAAATGTCTAACTTTTATTATGGATGTACAGGCAGTTACCATAAGCATCTGAGACCCTGGGAGCCAATGGGCAGTTGAGACGCACATGCGTTCTGGAACTAAGGAGAAGGTTGGGTGAAGGGGGGCAGTGATTTGGAACTTCAAAGGGCAGGAAGGCAATTCATATCTTGATGGGAAAGCAAACATTTGGGAAATAAATGTTTACTGGGCCATCTTTACCTGGGACACAGAGAGGACATTGAGCCAATTGGGCCTTGCTGGTTCCTCCCTGCCTACCACACACTAGCTCATATTAAACTATAGTTATCTGTGATAATATCACCCTTCCTGGAGCATGTATTCTACCTAAATTCCTGTAAGGCAGTTAGAAAGAAGATCAAAGTTCTTACCTGAGTCTTTCTTTTCTTAAAAATAACCAGCTTAAAATAATCAATATACCAAAAGGCATGTTTGGGGATAACAAACTCTGCTTCCACTCAAAATGTAATGAGAACAATGGCAGTAGAGAGGACACTATGGATTGAAGCCTCATAATATTGCTCATTGGGAAACACCTCCAAATCAATAACCACTTGAAGGTGGTTTAAATATTCCTCATTTATTCTTTATCTATAAATTTGAGCTTAAATGTGGGAGTAACATTTTAAAGAACTAAAAGCCTTGCATAAAAATTTTACATGGAATATTTGAAGAGGGCAGGTGAGGAGGCTTTTGACCACAAAAGAAAGTGAAAGAAAAAAGTAGCTCAACAGAATCATCTATCGATCCAAGCACATATTAAACAGTCAAACACTAAAAGTAAAAACACCCAAATAAAAGTGAGGAACTGAAAACAATCTTCCACGTGTATACCAGGCAAAGAATTACTGCCTGTAATGTAAAAAGAGCTGTAATGAATCAGGGTAAAAATATTAATATCTAAGTCAAAAAACTGGCCAGAGACAAAGTGGGATGATTCATGGAGAAAGTAAACACAAACAGAGCGAACAACGGTGATTAAAGTAGTTGCAAATTTAAACAAGATTCCATGTTTTGGTTATCAATACTCAATGTTGTTGGAAAGCCCTGAAACCAGAGATTTCATTCATGGTGAAAGTTTTGTCTAATGGGCAAATAAATTAAAGAACAGCCATGCATTATATTTTAAAACGGTTAAAAACCTTATTTCCAAGGAATACCATGGGACTTACAAAAAGCCCATGAAAATTTTAAGAAAAGTCAGAATATAAAATTTTATATATGCTCTGAAGCTAATTTGTAAAAATCATGTTATAAAGTTAATATGATTGTATATACATGCATACAAATATATACATATATTTGTTATATGTTATATTATATGTCTATTTCATGCATTTTTGAACTGGGACTTTGAAACCAACAAAGTACAATGGAAAACCACTTTGGCATGAGCAAGGAAGAATATGGAAGCATAAGCACCAACCTCACCCAAGGGTTCCACAGGGAGTAGCATGGTAAAAAACGTTTACAAAGAACAGAAAAATCAAATGGGAAGAACAAGAGGAATCAATGGTAAGAAAACTCAGTTCATGGCCAATCCATTTTTGTAAATGTTTGAGTTGCTTCTAGCCATAGGGTTTCTAATTATGAGTTCTATGGCCCTTCTCACATGAATCCTTTCATTTTTCCCATGTTTCCTTTATGGAGAGCAACTTCCCTAAATGTTCTCCTAACGTCTGTTCTCCTATGTAACACCTACTCATCCTTCAGGTCTATAATGACACTTCCTTCTGGAAGATAAAACACTGCCCGGAACAGGTCAAGTCCCAAGTTTCTACAATATCTTCACACTTTTGTACTTCCTTATTGCAGTTATCACAAATATAATAATCAAGTGAATGCTTACTTGCTTACTGTCTTTTCTTCTTCCACAGAACATAGGTTCTATGAGAGTAAGAACAACCACCATCTTGCTTACTACTCTGTCCCCAAGACCCAGCAAACAATAGTAATAGGCAATATATTGCTATATGTCAGGTACTCTTCTAAGCTCTTATGACAACCCTATGAGAGAGAGACTAAACTCATTCTCATTTTAAGGAGGAGGAAACTGAGGCACAGAGGCCCAAGGTCATACAATCAGTAAGTGACAGGGCCTGTATTCGAACTCAGGCAGCCTGCCATCCTTAACCATAATCTGTGCCTCTTGCTGTGGGTACCCCTTGAATATTTGAATGAATACTAGGAGAAAATACATTAGCAATAAAATGTGTATTTGTTATGAATTAAGCACCAGCAGAGACATGTCCTGTAACAGCTGTAGGTCATCATTTCATGGTCACCTGATCATAATAGATGCATAGGATTCTGGTCCTATAATGGAAATACTAAGAACAAAGCTCCATAGACACCCTCATTAGAAATTCAATTACAATGGTTTCTTTAGAATAATAGACTATTTGAAGCTTTCAAATTTCAATGATAAAAATCTGAAATTAAAAGATTTGGAGTAAAAGCATAAATGGTTTTATAATACATATATGCGCCCACTCTAATTATAACAACTGACCAACCACAAAGCTCACCCTTTTTTTGCAAGCTCTTATTTCCTGTTGAAATCGGCTTTGAAAGAGGGTCTGTAATTGCAAACAAGTTGTGCAGAATAAACAAGCCATTATTGTAATGAGAATGATTCTTGCTGAGGATTATTTTTAAAAGCCAAATTATAGACTCCCGGTCTAAATTGTATCTGGGTTTTTGTGTGTGTGTATGTGTGTGTCACTTGCTTTCAAATTTGATTCTTATTTGCATTTTGCCTGACCCGCTAGTCAGAGCACAAGTTCACAGAGACCCTACTGAAGCTATAATGAGCTAAGGTATTAACCACCACATAATTGTGCTCAACTGCATACAAGTGTTTACTTTTTACTGCTATGCGTCTGCCTCTGAGATTTTTGAGATGTAATTATGCACTGCAAAATTTGCAAGTTGCCAGCCTTGCTTGGACTATTTTTGCTATGTTTCACATTTATACTGCTAAGTACATAAGTGGAGGTATAAAACAGCCAGGTTTTCCAGACTAGAAAATTACTGTTGCTTAAATGGCAGAATTTCTGCTCTGTGGTTTCCTATTTCCATGCCTTGCCTCAGCTACATATCTTTTTAACCATCTGTTTCGTTCTGGTGACCAGTGACGGGGAGGCAAACCACTGTACGTGCATTACTATGTGGTTTGACATCTGGTACCTGAATCCAACCACCGCATTTACTTGTGAATTGTTTAAATATAAGATCATAACAGCGACACTTGCAGTTCCCTCTTCATTAATGTCTTCAACCCTGATTATTCTAGAATGGCATGCCATTCCCCATAGAAAAAGAGTGTGCATGTTTTTCTGCAAGTTGTACAGAATGTGAGTATTTAAACATGAAAATTTTAAGTAATAAAAACATATGAATTAAAATTAGAAATTCAGATATGATAATAGGGAGATTCAACAGATATTGTAATGTGCACATACTTTTAAGTACTCCCAAGATTCTCTTGTGAAGTGAATTCAAAACTCTATTGAAATGGTGATCCTGACATACATGTATCTTATTGGACAAAATCACTATTGACCCAGGATTATTTGTAAAATTATACTGTTCTCCCTGGAAGGGGAAGATTGTTTACTTTCTTCTCTTTCCCTTGTGGCTCCAAGTGTGCATTTTGGGAATGGCTAACAAGGGTGAGGATACAATAGGATACCCAAAAGTTTAGTAGAGATCAAACCACTGGGAAAATAAAATGATGGCTTTGGTCTTATTACCACCACTCCTGGCACAGTTTACAAATAATAGTCATGATCTTCCCATAATCTATTAATTCTTCTTACTAGTTATTGAGGTCCACACTTAATTAAGACCACTTGACAATCCAAGTAAGCCAGAACAATTCAGCTAGAAAGAACAATCTGAGAAAATAAAATAATCTCAGAAAAAGAGGCAGGATTTCAGTAGTGTTCTCTGGTCACAAGAGGAGACACCCCAAATCAGTCTCACATGACGAGGTTATAGACTCCTCCTGGTCCATGAAGAGCCTCTTACAGCTGGTACTTATTTCTTATTCCTTCTTCTCTTTTATGCTCTTAACAGTGTATACCAGAATCTTATGATTATCATCACAGAAAGAAGACATAATATCTGTTTTAAAAACTACTTGAGAAACACTACTTTGCAGGTTCTATAGAAAAATTATTTAAACAGCAAATCCAAAGTAAACCGAGGCATATTTACCAGCTCCTTCAGCTGAAACTCTGAATTCCCTTTAAATTTGCTTCAAGATATTATGCTTAATCTTTCCTATTTACTCACCCATACCCTTTATCAGCCTACAGAAAATATATTCATCCTTTAAGATTCAGCTCAACTGTCATTCATTCATCTGTGGAGACTTCCTTAACTCTCTCAGGGTTAGGTAATTTGATACAGCTCTCCCTCTTACTCTGAAATACTTGTATTATACTGCATACGACTCTAGTAAATTCCTAAACACACATTTGTAAGTGTGTTTAGATCAGTTGCTTGCACAACTATACTAGTCAACTACTGCCAAAACAAAGTGGTATAACAAAATAAAACCAGTGCCATAGAAAAATAAGCTTTTATTCTACTCACACATCTACATGTCAACTGGGAACTCTGTTCCAAGTGTTTTACCTGTTGTCCAGGCTAGACAGCAAAAGACAAAGGGAAGGTCTTCTTAAGACAATGCAAAAATGAAGGTATAAGAGAGCAAGCAGAAGTGTGCGAGGCCTCTTATACCTTGGCTCAAAACTGGCACACTGTCACTTCTGACCATATATCATTGGACAAATCAAATCACATGACCAAGTCCAAAGTCAAATGATAAAAAACCATGCTTCATCTATAACGAGGCCATGGTAAGAAGCAAAGTCATTAGGGTTGATGATTCAATCTACCACAATGCTACTATAATAAATGCCACATATTCAATAGTGATTTCTTGGATGAATAAGTGAATGACATCAAAACTGTTCAGAATAAATCAAAAGTTCTAGAAATAATATATCTATACCTTTACAAAAAACTAGTGTTTAAATTCTTCTTTGTTAAGTTTTGAGTTACTTGGTTAATGTTCTTTGGACTTTCATGACTGTATTAGTTTCCTATTGCTGCAACCACAAATTACCACAAACTTAGTGGTTTAAATAACACAAATGTATTCAGTTGTGGAAATCCAAGTATGAAATAGGCATTGCTGGGCTAGAATCAAAGTGTTGACAAGGCTATTCCTTTTGGAGACTCTGGGGGGAAATTCATATTTTTAACTTTTTCAGCTTCTTAACATCACTCACATTCCTTGGCTAATGGCCCCTTCCATCTTCAAAGCCAGTGAACTCTAGTCAACTCCTTTTCACCTCACACCACTCTGATGCTCTTCTCCTGCCTTCCTCTTCCACATGCAAAGGACCCTTGAAATTATATCTGGCCTAGCCTGATAATCCAGGATAATCTCCCTATTTTAAATTCAGTTATTTAGCAACCTTAATTCCATCTACAATTCCTCTGTGCCATAAATAACCTAACATTCAGAAGTTCTACTGAGTAAAATGTGGACATCTTAAAGTGGGGGCAGGTTTCGGGTGGGAAAGAGAACAATTACTCTGCCTACAACATGACTACAACATATTATAATGAAAAAAAGCACAGATATGGAAAACAGTTTTTGTTTGGTCCTAGAACTAACCAGAAAGAGTAAATTAGACAAGTCCTTTCAAATTTCAGTTGTTTTTGGTGAAATGAAAAGATTTTTCTTAGTTGCTCTCTAAGGCTCCTTCCAACTCAAATTCCCTTAATTCTCTGAATATAGTACATCAAATTAAACCTTAGAGTTAGAAGAGACTAAAGCCTAATTCAGCACCATAAAATATGAGCTGAAAGCTTAGCAGTGTTATAGGAACACAGAGAAGGGTCTTAATAATTCTCTCTGAGTGGCTATAAGGAACTTGATGGCGGAAATAAGATCTGAGCTCACAGGCTCCTGCAGTGCAAGCACAGAGGCACTCTGAGCATGGGCACCAGTGTAGGGGGACAGGGACTGAAGGGTTACACAGGGCATGGGCCAGGCGGAGAATGGAGAGAAAGTCCATATGGACAAAACATAAAGAAAGATAAAGGAAGACAGCCTGGAAGTGTATAGTTAGGTCAAATTGCACTGTCTGTCTTCTTTAGGCAAAGGAGATACACTGGTGTATATTTTTTTTATGAAGCAAAGGAATGACATGGTACGTTTTGCATGTTTTATAAAGGTAATACAGAAATAATGAAAAAGGTTTCTTTTTACCTGCTTTACTCTATTTAACATGCTACCTAGCAGTGTTTCATTAAAATAGCTAGCTTCTCAGATACCACACATTAGCTTTTTTTAAAGAGCTAAAAAGCCAAAAAAAAAAAAAAAAAGGAATAAAGCATTTTTTGTGTCTAAGTGTACTATTGGGTTGGCCAAAAAGTTAATTTAGTTTTTTCCATAAAATAAAAGCCGCATTTTTCATTTTCACCATAACTTTATTGATTTGGATAACTTTATTGATTTTGAGTATGTTGGCTATCTCTTGCTATTGGCTAGTGAGTAGAAGCCAGGGGTGCTTCTAAACATCTTCAATGCATAAGACAGCCCCTCAGCAAAGAATTATTTGGCCAAAATGTCAATAGTACTAATAAATTTGCAAACCACTTTTGACACCGTCAATCAGTCACAGCCCTGTCACCATACACTGCACAAATCTTTTTTTCGAGTTTCAGCTGAGTTTTTACCTTTGTTGAAATAATAAAGCATTGCTGCGACCTGTGAGGGAAGGAGGTCCCTGGGGGTGGGGGGCAGGAGATTAGGAAAGACACAGACACAGACAGTTTGAGGAAAAGTGGGGACCAGGTGGAACATTGTCCTCTGATGGAGAGACAGTGATCCTGAACATGGTCTCCGTGTTTATTTTATAAGAGTTAGTTGAATAAAGCTCAAGGACGTTTCACATGCTCAGGGAAAAAATGCAGGCATAATTGCTCTGTTCCCAGGCTATCTAAATGATAAATATTTCTTCTGCAAAAGTTATAGTCGCATTCAGCTGAAGCTTGTAATTAACTATTTAACTATCTCCTTCTTAGCCCCTGCAGGTTCCGGCTGTATGATGCCAGCCTTCACCGTCCTACACAAAGCATAATATGCCAAAAATATTGCGTACCTCCCTCCATCTTCAATATTAAAATGGCTGCACAAATACTCACCAATTGTGATAAGATTTTTAAAAATGAACACTGATATGACAGCCGTCATGGTACAGTCTAATATGATTGTTTCAAATGAAGTTAAAGACAACTAAGCACTACTAGAGCCACTGTATGGAAAAAAACAAAGGCATTTTTTGAGCAACCCAACTATATTGTTTTTCATATCCATTTACTGAAAATAAAAACATATTTCAAATTCACCTTTGAAAAGTAGTTATATAAATTGAGTAAGGCCACCCCCATACATAAAGTTAGAGAATGAAATAAACTTTCAACCCAAAATTGCAACCAACCCCACAGTGAGTAGCAAGTTCCTATATGTGTCAACCTCATGTGGACAAGTCCTTCTTGAGAGCCCAGTCCTATAGGTTCTTGTTTATTCTCTGCTATTTGGTAGTTTAGCAGAGTCCAAAGCTTGAAGGTATTTAATTGTCAAAGGGAAACAATTTAGCCCTTAAGGTAGTTCAAATAAAGCATCTGTTTCCTCAAAAAAAAAAAAAGACATTACCTCTTATGAGGGCAAAAATCTTAAATGATGGAATGTATTATTCCAATTGACTCTCGCTTTCACCTACCAAAGTAGAATGTAAATAAGGTAGGACGCTTCTCCTTCCTTCTGCCGCCCTTTATCTAAGCTTCCTTGCAATTTCCCAACATACTGCATGGTAGTGTTTATCAGATAAATACCTCAGACTGCCAGGTGTGTGAGAAAGATCAATTCCACGTGTGTCTAGACCCTTAGGGTAGGCTTTTCTGTTTCTTACAGGAAAACAATAATCTTAATTGATGCGTGAGTCACCTAAAAGTCTTGAATCCCGAGTCCTTTGCATTCCCATCCCTCTCCCCACCCCCTGCCCAACTTTGCCCCCCCCATACACACACACATATCCCAAGTTTCTAGCGTCTCACTATTAAATCTCCCATTCATTCACCTTAAGGACCC